>CM077153.1:166434465-166629532 GCA_039583875.1 Platanthera guangdongensis | reverse complement strand
CCATACTGATTTATACGTTGGGTGTCGGTGGTCAAACAGCAGTAACTAAATATATCAAAATTAACCTTAATTTATAAACTTGCCCACACAAGCTTATATACTAAGGGGTCGTTTTGCAGATCCTTAAGTATAAGCGTCCCATTCCACTTATACTTTAGGTGTCAAGGTTTAAGGTAACGATTATGCTATGACATGCAAGTGGGTATGATGGGCATGCAATTGCAACACACACACCCGACTCTGTGCACACAGACCTTTAGTTCCCCCTTTCTGGAGCCGTAACCTCCCAGGATACCTCCATAGTGGCAGACGAAAGCGGTGGGTTGGGCCTCGCCCACCTCTAAACCAGTAAAGCACTACCGGTCAAACCTATCGTATGCCTCAACGCTTGGTGCACGAAGCGGACTCCTGCGTACTCTTGCCGGCTGGCGCACCGGACTTCTGTTGGCGAAGTGCTAACCACACTTACCGAGTCAACGTATTGGCGTCGGTGCATCGACCCTCCGATACCGAAGACCCACCACCTTAATTTCCTTTCCTGTTATGCACATGCAAATTAGCGTAATCAAGAATCGAGCCGAAGCTCCCCGGACCAACACGTCCGACTCAAGCAATCGAGCCGAAGCTCCCCGGACCCAAAGTCCGCCTTTTAACCATCCGAGCCGAAGCTCCTAACCAACCTCTGGTGCCATCAGTGTTGTGGAGTGTGCAACCCTAATTACTAAGTTACTCTTTTCAGCTTGTTATACAGTTTACGTTAACCCAGGACTGCCCCCGGTATTCCCTGTGAAGGGCTCTCAAGGGGCACTAGGAACTATGTTGGGATTACGCCCAGCGTTTCCTTTCGCAAGGTACTTATTTTATTATTGGTTGATTCCCTTACCCTTTATTTTCTCATATTTCGATATGCTAACCCTAGGGTAATTTGACTCCAACTCTCCTTGGGTAGGACGATCTTTCGTCGGACCCGAACGCCTATAAACCCTAGTCAAAACCACACCCTACTCACTCATCTTTCATAGATGCAGCCCCTTCCACTTGTCCTTACAGCAAACCACCAAGACCCATCATTCGTGCCCTAATTCACATCCAAATGAAATCCTGCAGTTTTGTTATATGCAGACCACTTAAGCTACATGACCCGTAAAAAGGGAAGTACATGAAATATTCATCCTGTACCCTTATGATAATTATTAGAGATCTAAAAAGACATTTGAAGCATAAATCCAGAAATCCATAATTTTCCTAATTTGTCTGATAATTAATTTATTTATTCTAGTGTCCCAAAAGGCCCAGGTTTGAACATGATGTACCACTTTCAAACAAGAAAATAATCCACTAAATTTATGATAATTACAAAATGCCTAATCAACTCTAAATCCTAAGTCTTCCAATTTTTCAGCAAGGTTTAGGCCTTTAAATTTAATTTCAAAGATGCCTCATAAAAAGTCATTTTAAAAGATTCTATAGTAATAACACCTCCAAAAATTCAGAGAAAATTCAGGGATGATTGTGATGGCCTACAAGTACCCTAGAAAAAGTTTCATAATTTATCATTTGGAAATAAGGCTATATTTGATTTTCTTATGAACTCTCTAATTTAAGGGTTAATGAACAAAGTATGCTAATCAGTCATCAAATATTTCCACAAACATTTCCATATGATAACATTGAGCTAAAAACACTATGCAGGAAGTTTCATGATTTTTCAGTAAGTAATGGCCTCTGACAAGAATTATTAATATGTAATCAAAATAAAGCACTTGTGAAGTAGATGCCCTAAATAGATATCCAAAAATTCTAACAAAATTCATACATGATTATTATAACCTAAAGCTAACTCTGCCCATGTTTCATACCCTCTTTATGGGCAGTGAGACCACAATAGCCAAAATAATTACTAGGGCATTACCATTGATTACTAATGAAGTGCTAAAAATATTGTCCAAAATTCCTCAAGTAAATTATCAGAGGCTAAAAATACTCTAATCCCCTCACTACCCAAATTTGGTTAAGTTTCAAGATGTTTGGCTAACCTAAACTTACACTACAAGTTTTAGGACCTAAGCTAGGGTTAGGGTTTTGGGGGCCCTACCATTTCCATAATTTGCTAATAATTTTACCAGAGGGTTTTATATATCCTAGGACCTCCATGCAAAATTTGGTGTTCATCCAAGGTGTTTAGGACTCATGCCCTTCACAAGGCCAAAAGGTCCCTCCTTAGGGTTTGACCTTGGAACTTAGGGCAAATCTATTCCTCACTGTCCCATATTCCATAGGGAGGTGATAAGTGCCCTAACAAGTCAGTGGCCCAAATTTCAGCCTCTGTTGAGGTGATTTGGTCACTCAAATCTAAAGTGCAACTTTTGACCCAAAATGCCCTTTTTAAGGTATAGTTAGGGTTGGGTCAAAACATATTCAAAACACATCCAACTTAAATGAAATTTTATACAGATACCTAAAATGAACCCAGGGACCACTCACCAAAATTTGGGAGGGTTTGGAGATGTTTAGGGCACTTAGTTAATTTATTTAATAATTATTAAATGTTTACAAAAACTATAGAAATATTTTCTCCACAAATTCCCATTTTTGGGCAAGCCCTAGGTATAGCTAGGATGGACTCTCTGCCAAAATTTCAACTAATTTGGGCTAGGGGTGAAGGGTGGGCACTCAATTTAATGACTGCCTAGCCCTAAGGGTATGTCCCACCAAAATGGGTTTCCTGGTCAGACCTTACACCCAAAAGGGTTCAAACTAATTTAAAATAAAGTAGACTCAAGGAACTACAACTTTCATGTTGAAGTATTTTCCACCAGGAGACCCTAAGTATTTTTAAAGTTTAAAACCATTAATATCAAAAACTGTGGCAGAATTGCATTAATATAAATTAATTCCTATAGTTTAAAATCAGGCCCGCACGAATCTTGAAGCAAAAGGGACGGAATCCCTTCATCTTCTTCCTTGAGCCGACGGCCAGGATTCATCCCGCCTGGAGCCACTTCCAAACGCCACTGCCGGCGACCCGACCACCTCCCCGGCCGGCCACGGCTCCACCACCTCCGTTGAGGTGGTGGCCATCCCCAGGCGGCGGCTTGGCCGCCGGAAACCCCTTTTCCGGCGATCCCGAGAGGTGAGTTTTCTTCAGAAAAATCCATGAAAACCGAATTGGATCGGGCTCAATTGAGCCCGAACCTTGGTCCTATCGATTGCTATGATCTAACCATGGGTTAAGGAGAGGGGGAGGACCTTCCTGGCGGCCTGAATGCGTGAGGAGCGGCGGGATGCCATTGACGACTGCGGCTGCGCTCGGCTTCTGCAACTGCACAGTGGAATGGCTCGTCTCCTCCAGGTAAACGCTCTAAAATGATCCCCTCGGCTCCCTGAAGGTGTTTAAATGGCAAATGGGGGAGAGGGGAGGCTGGTTCTTCAATGGCCATTAACACCATTAAAGGTGTGGCTCGGGTTGTGTGGAGGGGGGCTGAACCCACCCCTTGGTGGCCGGGAAACGGCTGGAATCAACTCCTCTCTCCTAGAGGAGTTGATTGCAGCCATAATTGGTGGCTGTTTGCCTTCCTTGGCCGGCCTCTCACTTCCCCTTCTTCTTCCTCATTTTCTCTCTCCTCCATTATCATGGAGGGGGGCTCCTTTCTCTCTCCTAGTCACCCTGGTTGACTAGTCAACCTCACAAGCTAAATGCAGCCCACTTGATTATGATGGTCATGGAATGGGTTTAGCCTAAGGGAGAAGTGGCTTGGGCTTGGGTTAGCCCTTTTGGGTTAAGTTTGACTTGACCTAAATGATGGTTGACCTGGTCAATTTGACCATCTGGGTTGACCCCATTGGGTTTTTAGTGGCCCATTGGGCTCCCTTGAGGTCTAGGGTTACTTGAATAGGGTTGGTTGGGCATCTTGGGGGTCACATGTCCCTTGGCAAGGGCACTTTGACCATTTTAGGGCTAGAGTTGACTTGGGTCAACATGACCAATTGGGTTGACCCCTATGGGTCCTGGGTGACCCATTGGCTTCCTTTAGGGTCTAGGTAGGGTTATGTAGTGATACCCTGTACTTTGGAGGTCACATACCCTTAGTAAGGGTACTTTGACCAGGTTAGGGCTTGAGTTGACCTGGGTCAACCTGGCCTCTAGGGCTGACCCTAATGTGTCCTTAGTGACCAATTGACCTCACTTTAGGGTTAGGAGGGCATAGGAGGGGTCCTTTAGGCTAGGAGTAGGTCAGTTGGCCCTAAGTAGGCTAGTTTGACTCATTTAGGGCTAGGGTTGACCTTGGTCAACTGGGCCTCTTGGGTTGACCCTAATGGGTCCTTTTGGCTCTAATGGGCCTCCCAAGGTATTAGGGGTGTTGTGGTAGGGTCTTGGGGTTAGGGTGTGGCCCATGGTCATCCTACACCATTGTTTAGGGTTCTACTATTTGCAGACCATGATGATCTCCCACCTTTCTGTCCCCTATCTCTTGCCCCATTACTGGCTTCCTAGGTTTGTCATGACCTAGTCATGGCCAAAACCACTCTTAGGGGTCTAGTTGAAAATGGGATGTTACAAATCCCAATAAAGAAAACAAAGATTTCGTCCCCGAAATCAAGGTTGAGTCTACGGGACTTACTACCGAAGAAAAGAACCTTGTAACATCCCAGCATAGCGGCTTGTTTGCTAATCTAGGTTTAAAGGGAAAACTAGATCTATGACTACTTCGCCCAATCGGCAGACCAAGACCCCAATAAACAAGGATAAGCCCCCAATAAACAAAGATAAGCCTCTATCTGCCTAGAGCAGCCCTTAGTAAATTTAAAGCAGGAAAAATAAATTAACATCTTGAGGGGTCTGAGAGGTATACCTGACTGAATAGCTCTGGGTGTCTTTGTCGCATCAGGTCCTGCGGCTCCCAGGTATGCTCCTCCTGGCCGTGGTTCCTCCACAAGACCTTGACTAATGGGACCTTCTTGCGACGCAGGACTCGTACTCCTCGGTTGTCGATCCTAACCGGCTCCAACCGAACTGACCGGTCTGAAGCTACCGGCCCTTCGGTGGTCAAAATCTGCTGCTCCGGGCATGGCAGAGCCCTCCTCAGCGAAGAAATATGGAAGACGTCATGCAGCGCTTCCAGCTCTGGTGGTAACTCCAGCCGGTAGGCTAGGGGTCCGATCCGCTCCAGGATCCTATAAGGGCCCATGTACCTAGGACTGAGCTTCTTCCTCCGACCACGCACCCGCGAGACCCCATGCATAGGCCGGATCTTCAGAAACACCCGGTCCCCCACCTGGAACTCCACCTGCCGATGTCGGGCGTCATAGTACTTAGCCTGTCTACTCTGTGCCTCGAGCATCCTGTCCCTGATCAGCCTCACCTGTGCCTCGGTGTCTTCAACAAACTCTGACCCCAACACCTTCGGATCTTCATTCTGAACCCAAGAAAGCGGGGTCCGGCATCTCCTCCCGTACAAGGCTTCGTAAGGCGCCATCCTGATGCTGGACTGGTGGCTGTTGTTATAGGAGAACTCGACAAGGGTAAGAGTTTCTCCCACGGTTCCCCGCGGTCCAAGATGCATAGCCTCAAAAGGTCCTCCAGTGTCCGGTTGGTGCGTTCTGTCTGCCCGTCTGTCTGGGGATGAAATGCAGTACTGAAGGTCAATCGCGTGCCTAAGTAAGCTTGCACGGATCTCCACTCCCTGGAGGTGAACCGGCCATCCCGATCCGACACTATCGTCCTGGGCACGCCATGATAACGAATGAACTGCTCCACAAACTTCCGCACTAGTACTCCTACTGAATCATCCTTCCTGATCGGTATAAATCGAGCCACCTTGGTCAACCGATCAACGATTACCCAGATCGAGTCATTCCCTGTCCGAGACCGGGGAAGCCCATGTATGAAGTCCATGGCTATATCATCAAACTTCCACTCCGGCACCGGGAGTGGCTGCAATAATCCTGCGGGGTTCCTGCACTCCGCCTTCACTAGCTGACATGCCTCACAATGGGTCATGAAGTATGAGACATCCTTCTTCATGCCCGGCCAGAACATCGTCTTCTTCAAATCAGCCGTCATCTTTGTGATCCCCGGGTGTACAGAATACCGGCTGCAGTGCGCCTCCGTCATAATAACCTCCCGGATCTGGTCTCCCTCCGGTATATACACCCGTCCTCTGAAGCACACCAGGTCATCCCTCAGTGTGTAGTCTCCTGCAGTGCCTGCCTCCAGAGCTTGGAAGATGAGCTCTAACTTGGCATCCTGCCTCTGTCCCTCTCTGACCCGGTCTCTGATGTCATCGGTAACGCCTATTGCGGCCAAGTAATCCTCATAGAGCTCAGGATCGTCAGACGACACCAGAGTAATGTGCATGTCCTCTAGTCTCTGCAGCAGCTCCATAGACATCAACTGAGGCTCTGCTCCTGCTGTGGCGGCTCTCCTACTCAGTGCATCCGCTACCACATTCGCCTTCCCCGGGTGGTAGTGCATCTCGTACTGATAGTCGGATAGAAACTCCACCCACCGCCTCTGCCTGATGTTCAGTTCCTTCTGCGTGTCCACATACTTAAGGTTCTTATGATCGGAGTATATATCACAGTGGACTCCATAAAGGTAGTGCCGCCATATCTTCAGTGCGAACACAACTGCTCCCATCTCAAGGTCGTGCACTGGGTAGTTCTTCTCATGGGTCTTCAGCTGGCGGGAGGCATAAGCTATGACGTGTCCGTTCTGCATCAGCACCGCTCCCATCCCCTGATATGATGCGTCGGTGTAGACCTGAAATCCCTCCCTCCCCGAGGGGAGAGTAAGAATGAGAGCCGAGGTTAGCCGATCCTTCAGCTCCTGAAACGCTGTCTGGCACTGCGGGGTCCACACGAACGGTACCTCCTTCTTCGTCAAGGATGTGAGCGGGAGGGCGATTCGAGAGAATCCCTCTACGAACTTCCGGTAATAACCGGCAAGTCCCAGGAAACTTCGCACGTCCATGGCCGTCTTCTGCGGCGGCCAATCCCTGACTGCCTGAATCTTTGCCGGGTCCACTGCCAGTCCGGCTCCGCTGATAATGTGGCCTAATAAGGCCACCTCCTTCAGCCAGAACTGACACTTGCTGAACTTCGCATAAAGACGATGCTCCCGCAGTCTCTCCAAGGTCAGTGTCAGATGTCGAGTGTGCTCCTCCTCCGTCTTAGAATAGATAAGGATGTCATCTATGAATACTATGACGAACACATCCAAATAGGCCTCGAAGACCCGGTTCATGAGGCTCATAAACGCCGACGGAGCATTCGTGAGCCCGAAGGGCATCACGATGAACTCATACAATCCATATCGGCTACTAAAGGCCGTCTTCGGAATATCCTCCTCCTGGATCTGCAGCTGGTAGTAGCCTGACCTCAAGTCCAGCTTCGAAAAATAATGGGCTCCCTCCAGCTGATCGAACAACTCGTCTATCCTGGGGAGCGGATAGGTATTTCGGACGGTCAGCCTGTTTATTGCTCGATAGTCAATGCACAGGCGAAGAGTGTCATCCTTCTTCTTCACGAATAGGACAGGAGCTCCCCATGATGAGGAGCTCGGCCTGACAAATCCTGCTTCCACCAGCTCCTGCAACTGTGTCCGAAACTCCGCCAACTCCTTCGGGGCCATCCGATAAGGGGCCTTGGATACCGGCTTAGCCCCTGGTACCAACTGAATCTGGAAGTCCTTCTCCCTATGCGGTGGCAGTCCTGGCAGCTTATCCGGAAAAATATCGGCGTAGTCACGAACCACCGGAATGTTAGCAATCAGGTCCTTCTCCTCAGTCATCTCGAATAATACTTGATATACCTCGTCCCCTTGCATATGAGCCTTAACGGCCTGAATAGATGAAAGCAGGCGGCGGGAAACCGGAGTAGTACCTTCGAATGTCGCATAAGTGTCGCTGTGTCTTAGCACGACCCTCCCTGCCGGGCAGTCAATCTGAGCATGGTTCCAGACAAGCCATGTCATGCCCAAGACAAGGTCGAAGTCCGGCATTCTCAGGATCGTCGCCGGAGCCTCGAGTGTCACCCCGTCTATGGTAACCTCCAGGAGGCACTTCTCTGTGGACTAGATCTCCATCCCATTGGGGAGACGCACCCTCCTGGGTCATCCCGTATAATGTCGAATCTGGTCCAGATCCTTGACGAAATCCTCCGACATAAAGTTGTGCGACGCCCCCGTATCGAACAGGGTATGGGCAGGCTTGCCGCCCACCATCACCGTTCCTAAATCAGTTTTAAGAAAGAACTTGGGTGTAAGGTTTTCTAACCTAGGTTGTGTAGTAGTTCTATCATTACTTAATATGAGCAGGGAATAATTCAAACTAAAATTATTTTCATACCTGCAATAATCTTGTCCGGGTTCCGGGGCTGTGCTAAGTCCAAAGCGTAAATCTGCTCCCCGTTCTGCCTGCGGTCGCCTCCCTGGTAACCACGTCCTCGGCCGCATCCTCGACCTCTGAAATGCTGGGCCGGTGGGCCACCCCGTGGTGCTGGAGGTGGTGCCCCCCTTATAGGGCAGTCTCTCCAGAGATGTCCCACCTGGTGACAATGGAAGCACTCCGGCGGGGGATACGCCATACCCCGGGGCCTCTGCATCTCCTGGATCCGGAGAGGTTGAGGGGCCAAAACCACTTGCTCTCTCGGCTCCTGCCTCAACTCCTGACGAGGCTGCTCCTCTGCCCTCCTTCCATCTGGTATGGTGCCCCGCCGCTGATCATTTCGGGCCCTCTGGCCCTGGTCCTCCGCTTGCCGTTTCCGGCCCCGAGTGGTGTGCCAGTCGGCCTCAATCCTCTTCGCCATCTCCAAAATCCGGGAGATGGGCCCGTCAGAGACAAAAAGTAGGGCCTCCCTCAACTCCTCTTTTAGGCCCTTATAAAACCTCTTGACGTAACCTGCTTCGTCCAGCTGATAGGAGCCCGCATATCTGGCCAAATGATCGAACTCTCGGTGGTACTCCACCACTGTCCTGGTGCCCTGCCTCAGCTACAAAAACCGCTCCTCCAACTCGTCCCTGGCCGACTGAGGAACAAAGTGCTCCAGCAGTGTGGCCCTGAATTCTTCCCAAGTGATTTTTGCAATCTCCCTATCAGCAAAAGTCGTGTCCAACAGCGTCTTCCACCACCTCTTAGCATGGGACTCCAAGCAAGATACCACCAGGGCCACCCTCTCCTCCCAAGGGCATCGTATCCCAGTCAACATCTCGTACATAACATCCAGCCACTCCTCTGTCCGCACTGCCGACTCTGTCCCCAAGTATGATGGGGGAGAGAGTCCTCGGAAGGTGCTCATCCAGTTGACCCCTGGGTTTGGCTGGTGGGCTGGAGCCTGCTGAGCCCGGAAGGCCTCAAGGATAGCTGTAAGGGTCTGCCCCATGTCTGACTGGAGGAAAGGTGTGGGGACCATGGGAGGTGGTGCGATGTCTGGAGTCTGCTGAGCTCCACCTTGTGGGGTGGGCTGAGCTGGGGGCTGCAAAACGAGCTACATTAATAGGTAATCGACTCAATTCCTAAAGAAAGTGGACAATTTACATGTGATTCCCCCCATATGGGCACACCACTACTTCCGCTGCTTAGTTTGTCCCCAAAATAAACTCGCGCGGGGGTGGCCTAGGGTTGTGGACTGTTACTTTTCGATCGAGTTCCGCTTTGATACCACTTGTAAGACCCCTTTTTTTTTCTTTTTTTTGACTCCGGGGTCTTAGGCCCAAAACCGCCGTTTTTCGGTGACTCCTTCACGCCCTGAAGCGTCATCACCACAAAGCGCCGATTCTGCCGGCCATTTCGATCACAGAAAAGTACCATAATAGTGAAGTAAATGTAAACTAACTGTCCACAGAGAATCACATGACATAATAAATATAACTCCACGAAGGGAGTGTCCACAGAAAGTAACATCAGAGTAGCAAAACGGGCTTATGCCCGGTACATCAAATCCTCACTACAAGATCTCTCATGCA
Organism: Platanthera guangdongensis; assembly: GCA_039583875.1. Taxonomy (NCBI): domain Eukaryota; kingdom Viridiplantae; phylum Streptophyta; class Magnoliopsida; order Asparagales; family Orchidaceae; genus Platanthera; species Platanthera guangdongensis. The sequence continues at coordinate 166,619,568 of CM077153.1, read as the reverse complement.
GAAACAAAAGTAGAAAACTACTCAGGGTCGAGACTCACGGTCCCGGCTGTGTGAACTCCGGAGCTAGACTGCCCCACCTCCAAGCGCACCGGTCTCTGGGGCTGCTCCTCCATGCTGGTCTCCGCGATCCCCTAAATGATGCGGTTTGAAAACCGTTAGTCTAAAAGACTAAGTCCTATCATCCCCCACCCCTTCCCCCACGGCTCCTAGGCACCGAGCGGATAGGAAGAAAGGGGAGGACTTGACGGTGGAGAATATCAAGAGCAGGTGGCAGCGGTCCTATTCTAGCAAGTTTTATAGCATATAAAGACAATAAGCTGTAATCTGAAATGTAACCTTCACTTATGTGAAAAACACATAAGCCAAGGGGTCTTTTGCAAGGCTCCCATCGTATAAAAAGTCTCATACCGATTTATACGTTGGGGTGTCGGTGGTCAAACAGCAGTAACTAAATATATCAAAATTAACCTTAATTTATAAACTTGCCCACACAAGCTTATAGACTAAGGGGTCGTTTTGCAGGTCCTTAAGTATAAGCGTCCCATTCCACTTATACTTTAGGTGTCAAGGTTTAAGGTAACGATTATGCTATGACATGCAAGTGGGTATGATGGGCATGCAAGTGCAACACACACACCCGACTCTGTGCACACAGACCTTTAGTTCCCCCTTTATGGAGCCGTAACCTCCCAGGATACCTCCGTAGTGGCAGACGGAAGCGGTGGGTTGGGCCTCGCCCACCTCTAAACCAGTAAACCACTACCGGTCAGACCTATCGTACGCCTCAACGCTTGGTGCACGAAGCGGACTTCTGCGTACTCTTGCCGGCTGTCGCACCGGACTTCTGTTGGCGAAGTGCTAACCACACTTGCCGAGTCAATGTATTGGCGTCGGTGCATCGACCCTCCGATACCGAAGACCCACCACCTTAATTTCCTTTCCTGTTATGCACATGCAAATTAGCGTAATCAAGAATCGAGCCGAAGCTCCCCGGACCAACACGTCCGACTCAAGCAATCGAGCCGAAGCTCCCCGGACCCAAAGTCTGCCTTTTAACCATCCGAGCCGAAGCTCCTAACCAACCTCTGGTGCCATCAGTGTTGTGGAGTGTGCAACCCTAATTACTAAGTTACTCTTTTCAGCTTGTTATACAGTTTACGTTAACCCAGGACTGCCCCCGGTATTCCTTGTGAAGGGCTCTCAAGGGGCACTAGGAACTATGTTGGGATTACGCCCAGCGTTCCCTTTCGCAAGGTACTTATTTTATTATTGGTTGATTCCCTTACCCTTTATTTTCTCATATTTCGATATGCTAACCCTAGGGTAATTTGACTCCAACTCTCCTTGGGTAGGACGATCTTTCGTCGGACCCGAATGCCTATAAACCCTAGTCAAAACCACACCCTACTCACTCATCTTTCATAGATGCAGCCCCTTCCACTTGTCCTTACAGCAAACCACCAAGACCCATCATTTGTGCCCTAATTCACATCCAAATGAAATCCTGCAGTTTTGCTATATGCAGACCACTTAAGCTACATGACCCGTAAAAAGGGAAGTACATGAAATATTCATCCTGTACCCTTATGATAATTATTAGAGATCTAAAAAGACATTTGAAGCATAAATCCAGAAATCCATAATTTTCCTAATTTGTCTGATAATTAATTTATTTATTCTAGTGTCCCAAAAGGCCCAGGTTTGAACATGATGTACCACTTTCAGACAAGATAATAATCCACTAAATTTATGATAATTACAAAATGCCTAATCAACTCTAAATCCTAAGTCTTCCAATTTTTCAGCAAGGTTTAGGCCTTTAAATTGAATTTCAAAGATGCCCCATAAAAAGTCATTTTAAAAGATTCTATAGTAATAACACCTCCAAAAATTCAGAGAAAATTCAGGGATGATTGTGATGGCCTACAAGTACCCTAGAAAAAGTTTCATAATTTATCATTTGGAAATAAGGCTATATTTGATTTTCTTATGAACTCTCTAATTTAAGGGTTAATGAACAAAGTATGCTAATCAGTCATCAAATATTTCCACAAACATTTCCATATGATAACATTGAGCTAAAAACACTATGCAGGAAGTTTCATGATTTTTCAGTAAGTAATGGCCTCTGACAAGAATTATTAATATGTAATCAAAATAAAGCACTTGTGAAGTAGATGCCCTAAATAGATATCCAAAAATTCTAACAAAATTCATACATGATTATTATAACCTAAAGCTAACTCTGCCCATGTTTCATACCCTCTTTATGGGCAGTGAGACCACAATAGCCAAAATAATTACTAGGGCATTACCATTGATTACTAATGAAGTGCTAAAAATATTGTCCAAAATTCCTCAAGTAAATTATCAGAGGCTAAAAATACTCTAATCCCCTCACTACCCAAATTTGGTTAAGTTTCAAGATGTTTGGCTAACCTAAACTTACACTACAAGTTTTAGGACCTAAGCTAGGGTTAGGGTTTTGGGGCCCTACCATTTCCATAATTTGCTAATAATTTTACCAGAGGGTTTTATATATCCTAGGACCTCCATGCAAAATTTGGTGTTCATCCAAGGTGTTTAGGACTCATGCCCTTCACAAGGCCAAAAGGTCCCTCCTTAGGGTTTGACCTTGGAACTTAGGGCAAATCTATTCCTCACTGTCCCATATTCCATAGGGAGGTGATAAGTGCCCTAACAAGTCAGTGGCCCAAATTTCAGCCTCTGTTGAGGTGATTTGGTCACTCAAATCTAAAGTGCAACTTTTGACCCAAAATGCCCTTTTTAAGGTATAGTTAGGGTTGGGTCAAAACATATTCAAAACACATCCAACTTAAATGAAATTTTATACAGATACCTAAAATGAACCCGGGGACCACTCACCAAAATTTGGGAGGGTTTGGAGATGTTTAGGGCACTTAGTTAATTTATTTAATAATTATTAAATGTTTACAAAAACTATAGAAATATTTTCTCCACAAATTCCCATTTTTGGGCAAGCCCTAGGTATAGCTAGGATGGACTCTCTGCCAAAATTTCAACTAATTTGGGCTAGGGGTGAAGGGTGGGCACTCAATTTAATGACTGCCTAGCCCTAAGGGTATGTCCCACCAAAATGGGTTTCCTGGTCAGACCTTACACCCAAAAGGGTTCAAACTAATTTTAAAATAAAGTAGACTCAAGGAACTACAACTTTCATGTTGAAGTATTTTCCACCAGGAGATCCTAAGTATTTTTAAAGTTTAAAACCATTAATATCAAAAACTGTGGCAGAATTGCATTAATATAAATTAATTCCTATAGTTTAAAATCAGGCCCGCACGAATCTTGAAGCAAAAGGGACGGAATCCCTTCATCTTCTTCCTTGAGCCGACGGCCAGGATTCATCCCGCCTGGAGCCACTTCCAAACGCCACTGCCGGCGACCCGACCACCTCCCCGGCCGGCCACCGGCTCCACCACCTCCGTTGAGGTGGTGGCCATCCCCAGGCGGCGGCTTGGCCGCCGGAAACCCCTTTTCCGGCGATCCCGAGAGGTGAGTTTTCTTCAGAAAAATCCATGAAAACCGAATTGGATCGGGCTCAATTGAGCCCGAACCTTGGTCCTATCGATTGCTATGATCTAACCATGGGTTAAGGAGAGGGGGAGGACCTTCCTGGCGGCCTGAATGCGTGAGGAGCGGCGGGATGCCATTGACGACGGCGGCTGCGCTCGGCTTCTGCAACTGCACAGTGGAATGGCTCGTCTCCTCCAGGTAAACGCTCTAAAATGATCCCCTCGGCTCCCTGAAGGTGTTTAAATGGCAAATGGGGGAGAGGGGAGGCTGGTTCTTCAATGGCCATTAACACCATTAAAGGTGTGGCTCGGGTTGTGTGGAGGGGGGCTGAACCAACCCCTTGGTGGCCGGGAAACGGCTGGAATCAACTCCTCTTTCCTAGAGGAGTTGATTGCAGCCATAATTGGTGGCTGTTAGCCTTCCTTGGCCGGCCTCTCACTTCCCCTTCTTCTTCCTCATTTTCTCTCTCCTCCATTATCATGGAGGGGGGCTCCTTTCTCTCTCCTAGTCACCCCTGGTTGACTAGTCAACCTCACAAGCTAAATGCAGCCCACTTGATTATGATGGTCATGGGAATGGGTTTAGCCTAAGGGAGAAGTGGCTTGGGCTTGGGTTAGCCCTTTTGGGTTAAGTTTGACTTGACCTAAATGAGGGTTGACCTGGTCAATTTGACCATTTGGGTTGACCCCATTGGGTTTTTAGTGGCCCATTGGGCTCCCTTGAGGTCTAGGGTTACTTGAATAGGGTTGGTTGGGCATCTTGGGGGTCACATGTCCCTTGGCAAGGGCACTTTGACCATTTTAGGGCTAGAGTTGACTTGGGTCAACATGACCAATTGGGTTGACCCCTATGGGTCCTGGGTGACCCATTGGCTTCCTTTAGGGTCTAGGTAGGGTTATGTAGTGTTACCTTGTACTTTGGAGGTCACATACCCTTAGTAAGGGTACTTTGACCAGGTTAGGGCTTGAGTTGACCTGGGTCAACCTGGCCTCTAGGGCTGACCCTAATGTGTCCTTAGTGACCCATTGACCTCACTTTAGGGTTAGGAGGGCATAGGAGGGGTCCTTTAGGCTAGGAGTAGGTCAGTTGGCCCTAAGTAGGCTAGTTTGACTCATTTAGGGCTAGGGTTGACCTTGGTCAACTGGGCCTCTTGGGTTGACCCTAATGGGTCCTTTTGGCTCTAATGGGCCTCCCAAGGTATTAGGGGTGTTGTGGTAGGGTCTTGGGGTTAGGGTGTGGCCCATGGTCATCCTACACCATTGTTTAGGGTTCTACTATTTGCAGACCATGATGATCTCCCACCTTTCTGTCCCCTATCTCTTGCCCCATTACTGGCTTCCTAGGTTTGTCATGACCTAGTCATGGCCAAAACCACTCTTAGGGGTCTAGTTGGAAATGGGATGTTACACCTTACAGGTACCTCACTTGTGTGAGAAATTGGGTGAGTTGAACCTCCCATGAGAGGTTATACCACCTCCTTCTCCACAAGCTGATGAAGACAGTGAAGAAGAACTTTTGGAAGAGGTTGAAATTCCTTCAATAGCAGACATTATTCCACAAGAGGAATTAAATCCAAATGCTATTGCTGAACCAACTCCACCCACTGATCTTATCACAATTAGGGATCAACCAAGATTCCAAGTGATTGGAAACATGACAGTAGGTGTACAAACAAGGCGTCAACTCAAACAAGATGTGATGCATGTTTGTTTCCTCTCTCAAGTTGAGCCTCAATCCATAAAAGATGTTGAGCAAGATCCTCACTGGATTATTACAATGCAAGAGGAACTCAATCAATTTGAGAGATGTAGAGTTTGAGATTTAGTTCCAAGACCCAAAGACTACCCTATCATTGGAACTAAATGGGTATATAGAAACAAACTTGATGCCCATGGTGTAATTATGAGAAACAAGGCTAGGTTTGTTGCACAAGGTTATAGACAAGAAGAAGGAATAGATTATGACAAACCTTCGAACCAGTTGCGAGGTTAGAAGCAATCAAGATCTTCCTTACTTATGCTGCCAACAAGAAGTTCAAAGTCTATCAGATGGATGTGAAGAGTGTCTTTCTGAATGGAGTACTCAAGGAAGAGGTTTATGTTGAACAACCTCTAGGTTTTATCTCTACAACCCATCCTTCATATGTCTTTAGATTGCATAAAGCTCTTTATGGTTTAAAGCAAGCTCCAAGATCTTGGTATGAGACCTTAGCTAGCTTCCTGATAGAGCATAAATTCACTAGAGGCATTGTAGATACAACATTGTTCACTAGGCACCATAAGGATCAAACTTTGTTAGTACAAATTTATGTAGATGATATTATATTTGGGTCTACAGATTCCAAACTATGCAATAGGTTCTCTGACCTCATGCATTCTAAGTTTGAAATGAGTAGCATGGGTGAGTTGTCCTACTTTCTTGGTCTCCAAGTGAAGCAGCTACCTGATGACATTTTCATATCCCAGGCTAAATACGTTAAGGAGCATATTAAAAAGTTTGGGATGGCTGATGCCTCAACAAAGAAAACACACATGGCCACTAATGTTGTAATAGACTCTAATGAACATGGGAAACCTGTTGATCAGAAATTATATAGGGGCATTATTAGGTCCCTACTATACTTTACAGCAAGTAGACCTGACATAATGTTTGCTACATGTCTTTGTGTTAGATTCCAAGTGAACCCTAAGGAATCTCACCTAGTTTTCCTAAAAAGAATTTTGAGATATATAAAGAGTTGTCCTAGTCTAGGACTCTGGTATCCTACTGAGTCAGAATTTTAGTTAACTAGATACTCAGATGTTGACTTTGCTAGATGCGGGGTAGAGAGAAAAGGTACTTCAGGGACTTGTCAGTTCCATGGTATGAGATTAGTATCTTGGTTCTGCAAGAAATAGTCATCTGTATCTACATCAACTGCTGAAGCAGAATATATTGCAGCTGGAAGTTATTGTTCCCAGATGCTATGGATTCAAAAACAAATCTTGGACTATAGGTTCAACTTAAATAATTCAACTCTCTTTTGTGATAACACAAGTGCTATATCCATATCACAAAATCCAGTCCATCACAGTATGCCTAAGCATATAGACATTAGGCATCATTTCATTAGAGAGTGTGTAGACAAAAACAAAATTAAACTTCTCTACATCTACACTAATTTACAAAGAGCAAATATTTTCACCAAACCCATGGATGAAAGAAATCACTTATTCTTTATAAATCGGCTTGGAATGATAAATGGAGAAGCTTTAATTTAATTTCTATCTATGCTCGACGAATTTTTCAAAGTTCGTTGAACGGAGATCGACGAACAAAAGAAAATTTCTAGAGATATTCGTCGAATGGAGATTGACGAACTCTTTGTGAGTGAAGCTATTTTCGTCGAACGGAGATCGACGAATCTTCTTCAGAAAAGTTTTGTCAAACAGAGCTCATCGAAATTTTTTCAAATCTTCAGACTAAGATCGATGAATTTTTTAACTATAAAATATTTCATCAACCTCATATCGAAGACTTCTTTTTTTTTCATTGAACGGAGTTTGTCGATTCAAATTCTGAAAAACCATTATATCTAGGTTTTTCTTCGACCTCCGTCCTGCGTTTCCAGTTCCTTTGCACTTGATCTCTCTTGTTTATTGCTGGTGCACTATGGTGATTCCAATAGGCAGTCTTGCAGCAATGAAGTTTGACACGGGATTTGATATAGACTTCGAGTCGTTTTAACACTCGGATCCTATCTTCCTGGAGATTCTGAAACTGCTTGAAGATCAGCAGTTGAAGAATCACATGTACACCAGAATAAAGATAGCCAGCGCAGAGGTCAGGGAATGGGTCTACACTTCCTCCACCACAGATGAAAACACCATGACAGGCAAAATATCAGCTAATGAAGTCTCTCTTACCCCCATCGTCCTGACTGTGATTTTTGGATTAACTAATGGTGAAGTAGAGTTGGAGATTGATAATGAGGAATTTGATGAAATGTTAAACAAAATTTGTTATTCTGGAGAAACCTCCAACAAGCTGCTAAAGAAACACTTATCTGCTGAATATCAGTTTCTATCAGATGTTGTGGGCAAAGTGCTGCTGGGTAAGCACACAGCCCATGATTACATCACCAGGCATCAATTCTTGGTGATGTGTGTTGTTGTGAATAAGAAGCCTGTGAACTGGGCTAAGATTATGTTTGAGATGATCAGGAAAAAGAACACCAAGAAGGAGGTGTGTTTTGGAAGAATTCTGGAAATCTTCCTTCAGGAAAAGGCTGCTGAATCCCTGGTCACCCTGACTATATTCATAAATTTCACCAAGAGGCTCACTTGTGCCCTCTTTGGCAGGTGGGAGAGGACCATCACCAAGCCATCTAAGGCCTCTTCCTCTTCCTCTAGGCCTTTTGAGAGTACAAGGGCTGCTCTAGCCACTCCCCACCCTGCTGAGGATGTCCGTCGTCCACCTCCACCACCTTCAGCCATCCAAAGTCATCCTCAGATGGTACACCAACTCCCCTCCCCAGTTCATACCCCAGTCCAAACACCACCATCAGATTTTACACCAATTCCTCCCCCTCTATCCTCTCTAGTGCATCCATCACAAACTCATATTCACTTTCATACCTCACCTCCATCCCAACACGGTACACCAATTCCATCACCACATGGTACACCAATTCCCTCACCCCATGGTACACCAACTACATCACCAACTCATACTCACTCTCATACATCCCCTCTACCTCAAACTCATATTCACTTTCATACACCCACTCCATCACCACCCTCCTCTCCTTTATGCCAACATCTGGACAATATCCCGCTCTTCAATCTGCTTTCCTCGCCCCTTCATACTTCATCCCCAGATGCGCACATGCCAGATTTTCCTCCACCTCATCCACCATCATCTTCCATTCACCCTTTTGTCTCTACTGAGACACCTCCTGCATTCCTGCCACTAGATCCCTCCATCATTCCTCCTCTTCTGGCATTTCTTACTCCCCTCCTCAAACCCTCATAGCAGAGGCTATTTCACCTCTTGCTTCTTCCATCTCTTCTCTTGCTTCTCAAATCTCTGCCCTCTCTGTCCCTCCTTCTTCAGTCAGGGGCCTGGCTCCAGTTTCCACTAAAACAAGGCAGGGGGAGATACTCTGTGAAAACATAGCAGCAGCAGTAGAAGTAGTAGCAGCAACAGTAGAAGTAGCAGAAGCAGCAGAAGCAACAGTAGAAGCAGATGTAGATGCAGCAGCAGCTGAAGATTTAATTGATTTACCTAATTTTATTGAAACTGACAAGGATTTGGATGAAACAGTCATAGAGGAAATAAAGACTGTTGGTGATTATATAATAAATCCCAAAGTAGATATTGTGAATTTGTTGCAAATTTTTGATACAGTTTACTTAAATTCTCTTCCAGCATAAAGCCATCCATGGCTATAGTTCCCTATACCTCCCCTATTAGCCCTAAAGTTACCAAGCAACTCATGGCTAGTTTTGCTATTACAGAGGCTCCTGTCATTCCAAAAATCAGCAGAAAGGCAGGAAGAAGAGCAGGAAATATTCACCTCCTCCTCAGAGATTCAGGAAAGACCCTCCTCCTCCACCTACTACTGGTGCTTCAGGCTCTTCATCTCAGAGGACTACCCAATATCAAACCTATCAGAGACATCAGGGTAGATCCTCCTCCTCTTCTGGAAGTAGCCAGCACAGGTACTACTCCTCAGGCAAGCAGCAACAACATCATCAACAACAGCAACATCAACATCAACAACAACAAACTAATGAACATCAGAAAGCTGAAAGTCCAAAAAGACCTGCATCCCCTCCTGTACCTTTTGAGGACCCAGAAACAGCTACAACTGTAAGGATGGCCATCTTCCAAGAATTGGTTGGCCTATCTATGATCAACAAAGCCAAATCTGAAGGGAAGGATCCCTTTGAATATACAATAATGTCCAAATACAGAAAGGAGGAAATCAACAAGTTTGCCAAAGTGATTGTCTCTTAGATATCTGCAAGGAGAAAATAACCAAACTAACAATTCAACAAGGCAAGTATACCTATCAAAATACAGCTAGGGGACACAAGTGTCGTATTGAAATCCGGGAACAGTTGATTAAGCTTACTCACACGAAATCTATTATTTTATCGACGGAAAAATTAGGTATTTTAGAAGAAAGCTAAACGTACTAAAGGAAGAGAACTACTTGCAATGAAAGAGAGCTACTTGCATGAAAAGATAAAGAGAGCTAAAAGAGCGATTAAACTTAAGCTTAGTAACGATGAGGGGAAAATGCACTCGATCAGAAATCACCTCGGCAAGAGTGGTTAGAAAAATACGATAAATAAACCTAAGCTAATTAGGGTAAAGGTCCTTGATCGTGAAGGTTCCATGAATATTGACACGCTTCTCTCGAAGGCCGTGCCTAACTAAGTTTAGGAAGGTCCCACCGACTCTCGCCTAAATCGGAGGCCTAATACTCGCTTTAGGCGGTGAACCCCATTATTGGATTTTACTCCAATCCGGGAGATTTGAACGTCTGCCTCTCTCGAGGGGTGCGAACAACTCCCTTTACTCTTGAGTGCTCATTTCAAACTTTCGGCCTCTCGGCTAGCCCAGAATGAAAGCAAAGGTGGAGAGTATGTATCGATGATATACCTCCAACCCGTGATAAATCAAGAGTAATTCAAAGCTAAACCCTAAAAAGAAAAGGTACGATTTAAAGCATCATAACCTAATTACTCGAACCTCGGATCATTAAGATCGAGTACATGGAGGATTAGTTAATCATGGTGAGGTGGAAGAGGGGGGATGAGTAGAAGAAGAATAATGAAAACAGAGCAGAAATGAAAAAGAAAACAACACTTTTTATTAATGGAAACAGGGATCTTACAGCTTGAAAACCAGAGATTACAAGTGCATGGAAAGGGAAACTACACTATCATTAACATTATACTACAGAACGAAGCTAGGAACTAATACAGGGAAAGCATAAAGCTAGATCTAAGAACTAAAAATGGAAAGACATGCTTAAAAAAAGTTCAAAAATATAAAGGGCAGAACCTCCCCTCTCAATCTGAAAAGTGTCCCTGAACCCTTAGAGTTGGGCTCTATTTATTGAATTTTTCGGGTCGGGTCACGCCCCCCTGTCACGCCCGGGTCGGGCGTGACCCTGGGGCGTGACACATTCGGCTCGACTTTTTCGGGCTGGAATTTAATTCTGACGAAGTAGTTAAGGTACACGCCCACAAGTCACGCCCTGGTAGGGCGTGTACCGGGGGCGTGTTCTTTGCGGCGTGACTTTGTTGAGCTGAAATTGAATGCTGTAGGTGACGGGCGGAATTGCTGAAGTACACGCCCATATGTCACGCCCAGGTCAGGCGTGACCCTGGGGCGTGACACTTTCGGTGCGACGGTGGAGCTGGAAAAACGAGCGCGTTGCGGCGATTCCTCAGAACCTGGGGACACGCCTCTAGAACACGCCCGTGTCGGATGTGACACGGGCGTGACGGAGGGCGTGTTCACTAAGTTTCCACGGAATGCAGTTTCGGACCAATTGCTTCATTCCTCTGGGTTACACGCCCTAGGTACACGCCCTGGTAGGGCGTGACCTTGTGGCGTGTCACAGCAAAATTCGGCTGAAAGCCGTGAAAACCTGCAAAAAGCAGAAAAAATGCATTAGCGACAAAAATATATACAAAGGGGAATCAAAATAAGTACTTTACAAGACATGATTTGCTTTAAAACACCGAAATTATCCTAATAAAATTGACTTCAAACCGTATTATCAAATTCCCCCAAGCTTAAGTTTTGTCTGTCCCCAAGCAAAGATATAAAGACTAGCTAATCATAAAAGTGACTAATTCAAAAAGTTTTAATCATACTTACACAAGTACTATATGAAATTCTGGGTAGGGAGAATGTAAAACGTAAATCTAAAACAATTATTTTGGTATGGTTTAACTTTTATAAACTTTACTTAATAAAAATAAATCATCCAGAATTTTGACGAAATTCTTTAAATAGATTTAAGCAAGGCAATGAAAATGAAAAGAATGTATTGAGTTATTACTAGATCCAAGCAACGCATTATAATTATATCAATTAAATAACAAAAATCTAAGTTTAAATCCAAAACTAAAACTGATTTACTTTTCTTCTTTTCTTAGTTGTTAAATAAAATTAAAAAAGGGCGTGAATCAAAAGGACTTAATAGGACCGAAACGTTTGGTTTAGGAATATGAATAGGAGTGAAATTCAAATATAAACATGGAGGCTTAAAAATCACACTAAACCAAAACAACGATTTAAAAAAAAATAAATTTATTTTAAACAAAATATGTATAAATAAATTTTTTTTTTCTTTATGATTATTTATCTCTCTTTTTTATTATTATTATTATTATTTTCATTCATTTTTTCTCTTTTTTTTTCAATACATTGCTTTTGAGTACACTTTTTTCAACAATTTCTCCAAAGATAACACAGAATTTCCTATGAAAAAAATTAGCGTGATTAGATAGGTAGGAATTTGGGCTTTTGTGAAAATGAAATGCTGTGTGGAGTTATCAAATGAATTTGGAAAAAAGGCTCAAAAGCGGCTAACTAGTGGTAAAAGATTTTAGGTTGGCAGGAAAGCTCAAACGTAACCAAAACTGGCCTAAATCATTTTCACGTTTTTTTTTAAATTTAATTAAAACAAAGAGTCGATAAATTTCAAAAAGCAAGTTCGAGATAATAAAAGAAGATTGATGAAATTATCTTGAAAATAAAAATAATATGTGACTTGGATCGTTCATATCTACTACGTTATTCAAAGTTTGTTCTTACAAAAATTATCTAAAGACGAAAAGGAAAATAATGGATGATAAATTTTTAGAGAAAGTAAAGAAAATAAAGAAAGGAAAACCATAATAGAAATGCACGTTTTAGAGAAATATTTTACCTTAACATGCTACCGTGAATTAGAAACACAGCATGGCCAACATTTTACTTGTGAAATATGATTAAAAAGAATGATTAGAAAAATTATAATTAACTACGTTGTTTATAAAGAAATTTGAGAAAAACAAAACATAAACATGGGGTACTTATTGAAATACCAAAATGCAGCTATATATATATAATAATTTTTTTTTTGAATTTTTTTGAATTTTTTTTTTATTCTGAATTTCCGTGAATTTTTTGGATTTTTTTTTGGATATTTACAAAAAGCAAAAAGGAGGAACTCATCCCCCAAGCTTAAAATCTACATTGACCTCAATGGAGAAGGAGGTCGGAGAACGAGAGAAAAGTAAAGTACAGAAAGGAAAGACAAAATTGAAAAACAGGTACTTCCCCGGTTTTATTGTGCAGGGAAAGCTCAGTGATGCCGCTCCGCCATGCTTGTACTGTGGGTCGTCATGAAACATCGTCCGGTGGACTTTGTCATGGAATCAGAACCGTTGGAGCAGGCGATCGCAGAAGTTTCTGCTTGCCGGAGCCATTCGGGGCAAAAAGTATGAAATAAAGAAAACAGAAAAAGATAACTTGGGTTGCCTCCCAAGAGCGCCCTTTGTTTAAAGCATCGTTTGAGCTCGACGCATCAAAATAAGAATGTCCCAAATATTGTTTAAAAAAAGTTCGAATAAAGTTCAAAGTTTATGAGAAAAATAAAGTTCAGATTAATCAAATGTCAGGACCGGAAAGATAGAGTTAACAGGGTTGAGACTGACATCATCACAGAAATACTGTTTAAGACGTTGACCATTCACTTTGAAAGTACCCTTATCAGGGTGGGAAATTAAAACAGTACCATAAGAAAAGACTTCTAAAACAGTAAAAGGCCCCGACCAACGTGATTTGAATTTACCCGGGAATAAACGTAAACGAGAATTATAAAGAAGCACTTGGTCGCCCGGCTTAAAGATTTTTGGGTGCCTAAGATGTCGATTGTGTAAATGCTTCGTCCGCTCTTTATAAAGTCTGTTATTGTCATACGCGTAAGAGCACCACTCGTCGAGTTCGTTAAGTTGAAATTTTCTAAAATCGCCGACGGAGTGGGGATCGAAGTTTAAAAATCGTAAGGCCCAAAAGGCGCGGTGCTCTAACTCTATGGGTAAATGACACGATTTTCCGTAAACAAACCGATATGGCGTACATCTGAGGGCGGTTTTGTACGCTGTTCGGTACGCCCATAGAGCATCGTCTAATTTGGCTGACCGGTCTTTTCTAGATGTCGAAACAGTCTTTTCTAAAATTCTTTTTATTTCTCTATTGACTACTTCGACTTGTCCGTTAGTTTGGGGGTGGTAGGCAGTGGAAAGCTTATGAGTAAAGCCATATTTAGTTAGGATTTTTGAAAATTGTGCGTTACAAAAATGGGAACCCCTATCACTAACGATAGCGCGCGGCGTACCGAATCGAGAAAATATTTTTTTAGGAAATTAACTACGACTCGGGCGTCATTCGTAGGAAGAGCTTGGGCTTCGGCCCAACGTGAAACATAATCAACGGCAACTAAAATGTACTTATTCCCGAAGCTAGAAGGAAAAGGGCCGACAAAATCAATCCCCCAGAGGTCGAAAACTTCGCACTCTAGGAAATAATTTTGTGGCATTTCATTTTTATTCGAAATATTCCCGACCGTTGGCAACTATCACACCTACTCACAAAGGCATGCGCGTCTTTAAACAGGGTGGGCCAGTAAAAACCCGCGCTTAACACTTTGTGAGCGGTGCGAGCAGCTTGATAGTGCCCACCTGTCGGTCCTTCATGCAAATGTTTAATAATATCTAATCCTTCATCAAAAGAAACACACCTCCTGATCACTTGGTCGGCACAAATTCTAAAAAGATGCGGGTCCTCCTAAAAATAGTTTTTCAGCTCAGAAAAGAATTTCTTCTTTTGCTGAGATGAAAACTCTTTTGGGAGCACACGGGCCACTAGATAGTTGGCGATGCGGGCAAACCAAGGAGAAGTAGATATGTTAATTATGAACAGCTTCTCATCAGGGAAATAGTAATGAAAAGAATTTTCGTGTAATTGTTCTATAAACGGGTTGTCTAGGCGCGAAAGGTGGTCGGCGGCCAAGTTCTCGGCACCTCGCTTATCACGGATCTCTATGTCAAACTCCTGGAGGAGTAAGACCCAGCGAATCAAGCGAGGCTTGGCATCCGTTTTAGATAGAAGATATTTGAGGGCCGAGTGGTCCGTAAAAATAATAATTTTCGAAAGAGTAATATAAGGGCGAAATTTGTCAAAAGCGAATACTACAGCTAAGAGCTCCTTCTCGGTTGTGGTGTAATTTTCCTGTGTAGATGTGAGTGTTTTACTAGCATAATAAATGGGGTGGAAGTTTTTGGAAATACGTTGACCTAGTACGGCTCCCACCGCATAACTACTTGCATCACACATTATCTCAAATGGAAGATCCCACACCGGAGCTATCATGATTGGGGCATTAACTAATTTTTCTTTTATTAAATTGAAGGCAGCTAGACAGAGATCATCAAAGATGAATGGGGCATCTTTTTCTAAGAGATGGGTAAGGGGCTTGGTGATTTTGGAAAAGTCCTTTATGAAGCGGCGGTAGAAACCCGCATGGCCCAGGAAACTTCTTATAGCTTTTATGTTCGTAGGTGGCGGCAGCTTCTCGATAACTTCTATTTTCGCAACGTCTGCTTCAATACCCCTTTCAGAAATTTTATGTCCCAAAACTAACCCTTCCCTCACCATAAAATGACATTTTTCCCAATTTAAGGCGAGGTTAGTTTCTTCGCATCGCTCTAAGACTTTTTCAAGGTTCTCTAAGCAAATATAGAAGGAATTCCCGAACACGGAGAAATCATCCATGAAAACTTCCATAATGCTTTCTACGTACTTGTCAAAGATGGCGAGCATACATCGTTGGAATGTAGCTGGCGCATTGCACAATCCAAACGGCATTCTTCGGTAGGCGAAGGTGCCGAAGGGACAAGTAAACGTAGTTTTCTACTAGTCCTCGGGGGAGATGGGGATTTGAAGATACCCCGAGAGGCCATCGAGAAAACAATAAAAGCTATGTCCGGAAAGTCGTTCTAAAATTTGATCAATGAACGGCAAGGGGAAGTGATCCTTGCGGGTGGCGTCATTCAACTTACGGTAATCTATACACATTCGCCATCCGGTCACCGTCCGAGTCGGGATTAATTCATTATTTTCATTACTTACTACCGTTATCCCTCCCTTCTTTGGTACTACCTGTACTGGGCTAACCCACTTACTGTCGGATATAGGATAGATAATTCCTGCATCTAACAATTTCATAACCTCGCCCTTAACTACGTCTTTCATGTTTGGGTTTATACGACGCTGAGGTTGTATAGAGTTACGTGAATTATCTTCCATTAAGATTTTATGAGTGCAGAAATATGGGCTTATGCCCTTGATATCAGATATCTGCCAAGCAATAGCTTGGCGATGCTTTCGTAAAATTGAAAGAAGTTTATCCTTTTGTGCATCCGTGAGGTAGGCCGAAATTATGACAGGCAGCTTGGAGTCCTTTTCTAAGAAAGTGTATCGAAGGTGCTCTGGTAGTTCTTTCAGTTCCAAGGTAGGGGGGTCATCATACGAGGTTTTGGAAATTTGTTCTTTTTCAAAAACTATGTCCTCGTACACTTTTTTATATGTAAAATTAAAAGGGGTGTTGCTAGCGGCCATGTAGGCTTCGTGCAACGATTCAGTTGGAAAAGTAGAAGAGGAACAAAAATCAAAAAATTCTTTTTCAAAATCAGAAAGACGGCTGGAGGATTCTTCACTTAAGTGTAGAGATTCAGTTGGAGGAGTAGGAGAGGAACAAAAATTGGAAAATTCTTCTTCAAAATCAGAGGTGTGAGAGAATGATTCTTCACTTACGGTGTCCATGAAAAAACAGGAGTCATCATTAGCTAGTGTGTTCTTCATCGAGGGGGTGATAGAGAAAGTTAGCTCATCGTCGCCCACTCGAAGGAAGAGCTTACCATTGCTTACGTCAATGATAGCTCGGGAGGTGGCAAGGAAGGGTCGGTCAAGGATCAGGGGAACCTCGACGTCTTCTTCGATGTCCAAAATGACAAAGTCCACCGGGAATATGAACTTGTCAACTTTGACTAGGACGTTCTCCACTATTCCTAACGGGTATTTGACTGATCTGTCGGCGAGCTGGATACTCATGCGTGTGGGGTTGAGACTACCAATTCCTAACTTTTTAAACAACGATAGGGGCATAAGATTAATACTCGCACCTACGTCGGCTAAAGCGTGTTTGACAAAGAGATCACCAAAGACACACGGGATAGAGAAATTAACCGGGTCACTGATTTTCTTCGGTAATCCGTTTGTCAAAACCGCCGAGCACTCGGCATTTAACGTGACATGAGAAAGGTTCTCTAACTTCTTCTTGTTGGTTAGGAGGTCCTTAAGGTATTTTGTGTACTTAGGCATCTGGGATATGTCTTCGTGGAAAGGCAGATTTATGTGGATTTGTTTAAACATTTCTAAAAAACGGGTGTATTGATCATCCTGTCGTTGTTTATTAAGTTCGGAAGGGTATGGCGGGGATGGATTATTTTTAAAGGTGGGTGGTGGAGTGAGTTTTTTTCTAAAATAGGAGTGATAATTTCTTCGGCAGAGGGTGGAATTTTTAAAACGGGAACGGAGCTTTGATTTTTTAAAGCGGAAGCGGAGATTGCCTCGGGATCTTCACTTATCGTACCGGGAACTTTCTTCCCACTCCGAAGAGTTATAGCTTTTGCTTGCTCTCTCGGGTTGGGCTCGGTATTGGAAGGAAGAGACCCTACGAGTCGCTCAGAAATCATTTTAGCGAGCTGTCCTACCTGATTTTCTAAATTTTTAACACTTCCGGTTAAGGTTCTAATCGTAGCGTCATTAGCATTCATGTATTTTGAAAACATTTCCTCCAAATTTGGAGGTTTTGGAAAACTTTGAGGAGGTGGTGGTGGTGCAGAAAAATCACTTTGCGTTGGCGGGCGCACAGCATTCGATGGATTGCTCCACGAAAAATTCGGATGATTTCTTAACGCAGGATTATAACTATTCGGAAAATTAAAACCAGGAGGATGATAATTCGCAGCAGAAAAATTATTAAAAGCAGTTCTAGGCATATTATTTACATAATCCAAATGTTCGGCGGGAGGAGTTGCAGATTCCCATACCTGAGGGGCGGAGGCAGCAGTCATCTCCGTAATTTTTTTGCTTAATATTTCAACTTGCAGTGCGAGTTGGGAGACATTGTCCACTTCAAAGAGACCTGCAGGTTTGTTTGGGCGGGTCCTAGGCACATTCCACTGGTAAGTGTTCATGGTCATGTCCTCAAACAGCTCAAGAGCTGCTTCCGGGGTCTTATGGTTTAAAGTACCGCCAGAAGCTGCGTCAATCATTTGCTTTGTGCTTTGATTTAGCCCATTATAAAACGTCTGCACCTGCAACCATACATGCAGAGCGTGATGTGGGCATCGTCTTAATAATTCTTTAAATCTTTCCCAGGTTTCGTAAAGGGTCTCAGAGTCTATTTGTCCAAAGGCAGAAATGTCATTCCTAAGTTTTACAGTTTTAGCAGGCGGAAAATACTTGGCCAAAAATTTTTCAGTTAATTGCGTCCAAGTAGTTATGCTATTTTTAGGAAGGGTGTTCAGCCACTGCTTAGCCTTAAATCTATGAGAGAAAGGAAATAATCTTAGCCTAATAGCATCATTTGTGACACCATTTATCTTGAAGGTGTCACAAATCTCAAGAAAGCTGGCTATGTGTGCGTTCGGGTCTTCATCTTGAAGCCCGTCAAATTGCACATACTGCTGCACCATTTGAATTATGCTAGGCTTCAGTTCGAAATTATTATTATTTATTGCAGGGCGAACTATACTAGATTCTGTACCCTCGAGATTCGGTCGTGCATAATAGGACATAGGCCTTTGCACGGCTTCCCCCACGTTGGGTTCTGCCATTCTTAAGGTAGAAAATGACTCGGAATCCTCAACCGGCACTTGGGTAGTAGGGCCTTGAAATCGCGATCTTCTCCGAAGAGTACGCTCAATTTCGTGGTCCAGGTCCAAAGTAACCGACAGACTTTCGCGGGTCATACACTAGAAGAAGAGAGGAGAAGAAAGACTAGAAAATAAAAGAGCTAATGAAGTTCAATTTTTTTTTTTTTTTTGAAATAGATTTTTTATGTTTTAACTCCCGAACTTCCCAAGGGCTACCCGGTGAAGGGTTCGCAAGGTACTAGACAAGATAGTGGCATTTAGAGCCACTTTGCCCTTTTCGAGAGAGTTAGGTGGTGTAGAAAAATTTGTGATGTGGGTTTCTATTAAGTAGGCGGTAATTAAAATCCAGCCATTTAACTCTGAGCGAGTAGGCGGAAAATAAAAGCTACACTCACACACTCGACAGAAAATTAAAACACACCCACTCTACAGAAAGTAAACACACTCTACTGAAATAAAACCTGCCAATTAACTCAAGTGAGTAGGCGGAAAAATAAAAGACACACACTTGCTTGAATAAAATCCAGCCAATTAACTCAAGTGAGTAGGCGGAAAAATTAAAAATACGCACACTTGCTTGAAGAAAATCCAGCCATTTAACTCAAGTGAGTCGGCGAAAAAATTTTAAGAAGGAGGGTGAGAAAGAGAAGTGATAAAATTAATATATTCGTGTTTTCAATTTATCAACGAGTGTTGCTTCCCCGGCATCGACGCCAAAAACTTGATTGTCTCTTAGATATCTGCAACAAGAAAATAACCAAACTAACAATTCAACAAGGCAAGTATACCTATCGAAATGCAGCTAGGGGACACAAGTGTCGTATTGAAATCCGGGAACAGTTGAGTAAGCTTACTTACACGAAATCTATTATTTTATCGACGAAAAAATTAGGTTTTTTAGAAGAAAGCTAAACATACTAAAGGAAGAGAACTACTTGCAATGAAAGAGAGCTACTTGCATGAAAAGATAAAGAGAGCTAAAAGAGCGATTAAACTTAAGCTTAGTAACGATGAGGGGAAAATGCACTCGATCAGAAATCACCTCGGCAAGAGTGGTTAGAAAAATACGATAAATAAACCTAAGCTAATTAGGGTAAAGGTCCTTGACCGTGGAGGTTCCATGAATATTGACACGCTTCTCTCGAAGGCCGTGCCTAACTAAGTTTAGGAAGGTCCGACCGACTCTCGCCTAAATCGGAGGCCTAAAACTCGCTTTACGCGGTGAACCCCACTATTGGATTTTACTCCAATCCAGGATATTTGAACGTCTGCCTCTCTTGAGGGGAGCGAACAACTCCCTTTACTCTTGAGTGCTCATTTCAAACTTTCGGCCTCTCGGCTAGCCCATAATGAAAGCAAAGGTGGAGAGTATATATCGATGATATACCTCCAACCCGTGATAAATCAAGAGTAATTCAAAGCTAAACCCTAAAAAGAAAAGGTACGATTTAAAGCATCATAACCTAATCACTCGAACCTCGGATCATTAAGATCGAGTACATGGAGGATTAGTTAATCATGGTGAGGTGGAAGAGGGGGGATGAGTAGAAGAAGAATAATGAAAACAGAGCAGAAACGAAAAAGAAAACAACACTTTTTATTAATGGAAATAGGGATCTTACAGCTTGAAAACCAGAGATTACAAGTGCATGGAAAGGGAAACTACACTATCATTAACATTATACTACAGAACGAAGCTAGGAACTAATACAGGGAAAGCATAAAGCTAGAGCTAAGAACTAAAAATGGAAAGACATGCTTAAAAAAAGTTCAAAAATACAAAGGGCAGAACCTCCCCTCTCAATCCAAAAAGTGTCCCTGAACCCTTAGAGTTGGGCTCTATTTATAGAATTTTTTGGGTCAGGTCACGCCCCCCTGTGACGCTCGGGTCGGGCGTGACCCTGGGGCGTGACACATTTGGTGCGACTTTTTCGGGCTGGAATTTAATTCTGACGAAGTAGTTGAGGTACACGCCCACAAGTCACGCCCTGGTAGGGCGTGTACCAGGGGCGTGTTCTTTGCGGCGTGACTTTGTTGAGCTGAAATTGAATGCTGGAGGTGACGGGAGGAATTGCTGAAGTACACGCCCATATGTCACGCCCGGGTCAGGCGTGACCCTGGGGCGTGACACTTTTGGTGCGACAGTGGAGCGGGAAAAACGAGCGCGTTGCGGCGATTTCTCGGAACCTGGGGACACGCCTCTAGAACACGCCCCTGTCGGATGTAACACGGGCGTGACCGAGGGCGTGTTCACTAAGTTTCCACGGAATGCAGTTTCGGACCAATTGCTTCATTCCTCTGGGTTACACGCCCTAGGTACACGCCCTGGTAGGGCGTGACCTTGGGGCGTGTCACAGCAAAATTCGACTGAAAGCCTTGAAAACCTGCAAAAAGCAGAAAAAATGCATTAGCGACAAAAATATATACAAAGGGGAATCAAAATAAGTACTTTACAAGACATGATTTGCTTTAAAACCCCGAAAATATCCTAATAAAATTGACTGCAAACCGTATTATCACAAAGCTAATAAATTTTTTAATGTTAATGATTATATGAAGTTACATCCAGAAGCTGTGGTGCCAAGAGCCACTTCCCTGAATATTATTGGAGCTGCTGATATGATAATGACAAAGACTCAAGCAGCCAATCCAAACAGGTAAATCAAGTTTACACAGCCTGGTGATAAAGCTAAAGAGGTTAAGAAAAAGGAGCCAAAGCAGAAGAAATGAATTTTGAACTGTTTTCATTTTTCTGTTATCTTAAAACTGCTTATTTATTTCCTGATACAAAGCTCCTTGTATATATGTATATTTGCTGCATATTTTAAAGTTGCCTGCCATATATATTTTTCTTGCCTTGTAAATGTTTTGTGTCTGTAATTAGTGACCTCACCCAAATAGGGGGTGATTGTTGGATCCCTAGTTAGATTTGGGCTAGGTTCACTAAACTAGGATGTTTGACCCAACATGTATAGCCAGGGTCATGTCTGTGTCCTAGAGTCTAGGCTATGTCCTTAGAGTCAACATTGCATGGACCAGCCAACAACAGACTGCAGAAGACTCAAGACTTAGAGAAATTTCGAAGACTCATGAAAATGAGTTCTGCGTTCGTCGAACTCATCTCCACGAATGTCGTGCTCAACTCGACGAACTCAGAGATAATTCTCCGAGTAGAGCTCAATGAACTTAGTTCTCTGGTCGATGATTTCTGGATGCTCTACTTCAACATTCTAAGTCCTGAAACATATCTCTGAACTCCAGTCGACGAACTTAAATTATCAGCTCGACGAACTTAGTTCTCTGGTTGATAATTTCTGGATGCTCTACTTCAACATTCTAAGTCCAGAAACATTTCTCTGAACTCCAGTCGATGAATTTATGTCCTTAGCTCGACGAACTTAGACCACAGTATTGATATGTTTTATCTAGTAGCAGTTAGCAGTTCTCTGGTCGACGATATTGGATCTCAGGTCGACGAACAACAATTATTTATTCGATGAACATGACTTCTCAGCTCGATGAACTCTAGACCCAGGTCAACGAATTCTGTTCTTTGCTTGAGGATTTCTATGCAGATCCAGACTTGGACTCTTCTTTCATTCTGTCCTTATTTTATTGCAGTAATTCTTGAATAACCAATGCTTAATATTCTCTGAATATTACCGTTAGAAGCAACATTGATTATGACATTCATCAGGATTATTACTTGCCGCTTTTCAATGGTACAGTTGGGGAAATCAATTAATGCAGACATTCTCCAGGCCATCAGTAATCAATATTGGAAGGAATTCAAAAATTCAAAGGAAACTTTCATAGAAAATATAAAAGGGATTTCTTCCTTCTTCTCGATAACACAACATAGAAAAAAAGAGACAGCAAGATAAGCAACACAGAGAGCAATAATACAGTAATTATGGCAAGAAACAAGAAGACCAGACTTGAGAATTAATATAAGATACTGAAGAAGAAGAAGAAGAACATCCATTTAAATCAAGAGTCTTCTTCATTCTTCATTCCAGGATTCTTCAAGGACAACAAAGCTCTATCATCAAGAAATTCCTGGATGTCTTATGGTCAAGGCTAAAACATTGAAGACCTACTCACCCTGAAGCAAAGCTTCAATCTTCCTGAACACCTCAATAACTCAGGGGGAGCTTTGTTAACATCAAAGATCCACTAGTATTCTCAGTTGTATTTGAGAAAGAGAAGACACCATAACTCTCTCACCCCTTCATTGTACAAAGTGTTCTTTAACTCCCTTCAAAAGTTATTCCTTGGTTGCAAGTCACCTGATCAAAAGACTTGGGTTGGTTTTTGAGCACCTGATCAAAAGCTCATTGGTGGCAGTCACCTGATCAAAACCTGTTAGTGGATTCCTACCAGGATGGTAGAAGAGTGGATGTACCCAAGTTGGGGAACCACTATAAAAATTCTTGTGTTGTCTGGTTGCCCTCCTTCATTTGTTCTTGTTGTGCCTGTGCTAGCTACATTTGCTGTATTTGTGTTAGTTTAGTTTTGTTTTTGTTGTGCCTGTGGTAGATTAGTTTATTTTAGATTACTCATTTACTTAGAACAAATTCTGGTATCATATAGCTTCCCTACTCTGTAGATTTTATTAACAGCAAAAAACTTTAAAGTTTTAAAGATACTTTATTCACCCCCCCCCCCCTCTAGAGTATATCAGGTCCAACCCTCTCTTTCAGTGTTTAATTTTGAACTCCAAGAAGCTACAAAACGATATATGCAAAATAATGCGGATGAGCAGAAGTAATCATAGAATCATGACCCGTAGTACTTTGGTGATATGACGAAATGTTGTATATAAGTCATGAATATTATATGGTATATGTTATATGTCGTGCTGAACGATGAAATGTTGGTGCACACTTTGTGCTATTTAAGTACTTGATCGATCATGGTATATGTATATGATGTTTGTATCTATATCACTAGATGAAATTGTGGATGGATGTGCACATGTGAGAGATATGTATGTGTGTATGTTATGAATGTGATGTTTGCTTTGTGTGATGCCTTAGGGCAAGACAAGCTGCGGCCTCTGAGTTCTCACACGGCTCGCTTTATTTGGGTGATTGGTTGCTGATGGTGCAACTGAGGAGTTCTTAGGTGAATGTCTGTAGTGAGGCAAATTTCGAGACGAAATGTTTTTGAAGGAGGTGAGGATTGTAACACCCCCCATATCCTAATTTGGGTTAAGGTTGGGTGACACGGCCTGGGATACGGGAGTGTCCCAGGGCGTGTCATGCTCGGGTTGAGTAATTGGGTGCGTGGTCGACGCAATTCAGTCGACGAAGTTTTTGTAGGGAACACGCCCTGAGACACGGGCGTATCAGTGGGCGTGTCAGAGGGTGTGTCCCCCTCTATTCGACGAACTGCGCTCGACGATCATCGAGTGGCAAGCAAGGGGAGTACACGGTCGGTGACATGGGTGTGTCACAGGGGGTGTCCTTTGTGGGTTTCAGCCAGGAATGTCTGTACTATGGACAAGGGTGTGTCCTGGGGTACACAGCCTGGGACACGGGTGTGTCCCATGGTCGTGTCCCGCTCAGGTGAGGTGATGTTGTATTGAGTGAAGTACACGACTGCTAGACATGGGCGTGTCGGGCATGATACAGGCATGTAAGGTGTGACACGGGAGTGTCACACGGCCGTGTACTGGTTGGATTTGAGTCAGTTGTGTGCGGCTTAAGGGACACGGGCATGTCATAGGGCGTGTCAGGCCGTGTTCAGCCTGATTTTTGGGCAAATCAAAGCCGTTCGTTTCCTTATCCTGCATTCAAGGGTCCAGGCCCCTTCTCTTTGGATAAAAGGCCGAGAATGAGGGCTCAATTCCTTCATTTCATTCTTTCCCCTTCTTCTCAAAGAGAGAGAGAGAGGTCAAGGGAAGGAGAGGAGGAAGGAGAAAGCTAGCTACTTGAGGAGCTGCGGAGTGCGGAGCCAAGATTCCAGATCAGATTCATGGAGGCAACGCTGAGACGGTGATTTCCATCCAGCTAGGTCATGGCTCCAAAGCGATCTTCAAGGGTAACGATCTCCTTCTTAGACATCAAAGTCCTTTCTTTATGCATATGAATGGAATCCTCCACCAAGAGGTGGACATCGTAAGTGATTCCTTGGTTGAGTCTGCATCTAGAGCCAGAAGTGTGGAGTACGGCATATGCATGCTGTGTGAAGCCCATCTGGATGATTAGTTGGATTAGTGATGATTATGGGTAAACTGGAGAAGACTACATGTATTTGTTAACTATGTATGCTTTGTAAGTATGGATGTTTTGTTTGGATGTGTGCATGAACGGATGTATGGATCTTGGATACTTTGCGTAAGCTCCTTATGGTGTGAGCACTGTGAGCACTAATTGCTATGGGAGAGCGAAAAGCTTCGGCTAATCAGGAGGGAAGGCTGACCCGCGTCTGGTGGTGCGTTACTGACAATTTGAGCATGGGAAATGCTAACCTGCCCCTGGTTATTTTGGGAGGTCGATTAGTGGCAATGTTTGGGAGGACGCATGGCAGACCCTACTTGCTACCCCACAATGGTGGGTCGATCTTTTAATGCACAAGTTTGACGTGAGGTTATCACCTCTGAGTGGTTTGGGAGGAATGCTCCTAGTCTGCGGGTTGGGGTGACTAGCACTGGCCAGCCAATAAGTTAATAATTCTCTAATCGGTGGTGTTGCATCGGATACCGGTACACCGTAAGGTGCCTTGAGTGCACGAAGTGTCTGGTGGAGACCGGCGTTTGTGATATTGTTGTGCCTGAGAGCACTTGTTGTGATTGGTAGCTAGTTTAATTGCAATGCTTACTGGGAAGGAACCGCTGCTACGGGTATGGGTAGGGTCATTATAATTGGTCAGCTAATGCTGACCGTTAATTTGTTTACCGCTCTTAGGGTGGATGTCTCATTACAAGTGTTGATGGGTGAATTGAATTGAGCGGACTAAAGGCTTGTTCCTAAAAGGCCCTCGAAGGTCGTGTGAAGAATGTTTGGATTTCATGTGTGGCCGACATGCGTGTCGATGTATGAAATTGTATATTTTGTAAAGAGGAACTTGTACGGCCTTAAGGCCGTGAGAGTGTGTGTGTTGTATACATTCCTATTTTATATATATATATATATATATATATATATATATATATATATATATATATATATATCTGTGTGTGTGTGTGTGTGTGGAGTTTATATATTAGTGGACATTCGTTGTGCTGAGTTCATCTAACTTAAAATGTTGCGCTAGAATGCTTTGAGTTAGGATACGAGTTGAATGAGATTTTGATTTGCACAAGTAATTACGCCGTTTGTCTGTGAAATATGGCGTGGGGCCCCGGCCGGACCCACCGTAATGGAGGCGTTACAAAGCGCCTGTAGTATCCAGCAAGTCCAAGGAATCTCTTAACTTCTGCTACCGTATACAACACATGCCACTCTTGTATCGCAACTATCTTTGTCGGATCCACCATAATACCCTATCCACTAACCATATGGCCAAGAAAAGCCACTTACGACAGCCAAAACTCGCACTTTGCGAACTTGACATAGAGTTTGTTTCTCCTCAGGGTGTGCAAAATAATCCGCAAATGATTTGCATGATTTTCTTCGGACTAAGAGTACACCAATATGTCGTCAATAAAGACGGTCACAACTAGGTCTAAGTACTTTCTAAACATTCGATGCCTTAAGTCCATGAATACTGTTGGCGCATTTGTTAGCCCAGATGGCATTAAAGTGAACTCATAATGACCGTAGTGTGTACCAAACGCCGTCTTGGGAATGTCACATTCCCTAATCTGCAACTGGTAATAGCCAGACTTTAAATCTTGCTTTGAATAGACAGTTGATCCTACCAGCTGATCGAACAAGTCACCAATCTGTGGTATCAGATACTTGTTCCTCTCTATCAGCTTATTCAGCTCTCGATAGTCAATGCATAGATGCAAGCTTTCATTCTTCTTCTTCACAAAGAGGACCGGTGGACTCCAAGGTGACCTACTTGGACGTATATAGTCTTGCTCTAGCAATTCTTTCAATTAAACTTTTAGCTCTGGCATCTTTTTTTGCGCTACTTGACATGGTGAGTGGGCCATAGCCTTCACACCTGGCACAAACTCAAAAGAGAAGTCAATCTCCCGTTGGGGACATAACCCAGGAAGATCCTTAGGAAACCCATCCATAAAATCTGATATTATAGGAACGTCACTCAAACTAGAATTCGGCTTAATAGCCTCCAACAACATGAAGAAAAACTCTGTGCCCTTCCGAATATCCTTGACTAACTGGAGAGTTGACATCAATATCTCGCTCGTGTAACGCCCCAAAACTCAAAAGAGCGACGAGAGGCGTTTTGGGCCAAATCTGGTATTTGGCAAGGGGCACACGGCCTGGGACACGGGCGTGTCCCATGGCGCGTCTGGCTCGAGTCGACGTTTTGGCCGCGAGGTCGACGAATTTGGAGTCGACAATCATCGAGCATGGAACACGGCCTAGGACACGGGAGTGTCTCAGGGCGTGTCGATCCCGTGTCGACGATCGGCCCGGGGGTCGACATTTTCGCTCGACGATGTGTCGAGACAAGGAACACGGCCTAGGACACGGGCATGTCCAAGGCTGTGTCGTGTGGTCGACGAACTTTGCTCGATGAAGTCTTGAGATAGTGACACGGCCTGGAGCCCAGGCATGTTCGGGTTTGACACGGGCGTGTCAAATAGGACACGGGCGTGTCCAAGACCCGTGTGAGTCTCGGGTTATTTTCGGGGCTGTGTCGATGGGGGAACACGGCCGACCACACGACCGTGTCAGTTGGAACACGGGCGTGTCAGGTCAAACACGGGCGTGTCGGATGCCCGTGTGTTTTTCCAGACACGTCGATTTTAACGGTGAATGAGGGACACGGCCCTGGACACAGTAGTGTCACAGGCCGTGTTCGGCCCAATTTTAGCATTTCAGGCCCGAATCAAGGCCGTTCGTTTCTTTAATTTGTGATCCAACGG
Organism: Platanthera guangdongensis; assembly: GCA_039583875.1. Classification (NCBI taxonomy): domain Eukaryota; kingdom Viridiplantae; phylum Streptophyta; class Magnoliopsida; order Asparagales; family Orchidaceae; genus Platanthera; species Platanthera guangdongensis. The sequence goes on along the minus strand of CM077153.1, from coordinate 166,592,007 downwards.
CTGGGGGTTGTTCCTGATGGGATATACCCCGGATTGGACCCTTGAAACCCTCATTTCACTTGAGAGGTTCTCTTTCTAATGTATAGAGAGAGAGAGGAGAGCAAAGGAGGAAGATGAAGCTTAGATCCGATCTTTGGAGGAGCTTCGGAGGTCCAAATCGCGAACCGACTTCGGATCTACGAAGGCAAAGAGAGTGCAGTGCTTTTCATCCGCTTACATTTCCATGGCACCAAGGAAGAATGATCGGGTAACGATTCTCTACTGGAGCATGTGAAGCTCTCCTTCTTTTGCATAGGAAAGCCCGCTCTCACGAGTTTACGGTGAGTTTGAGGTGTTCCTTTGGGAAGACATGAATAGTCTGCAACACCCCCTATCATTCGCATAGCATATAGCAGTAGGTCCGGACGGGGCCCGATGCCATATACCACATACAGACCAGGTGGTTACTTATGGAAACCATCCAACCAATCTCAACGTCCTACACAGAGCATTCTAGCGGAAGCAGTTTATAAAAGTTGTACACAAGAACCCAGCATCGAAGCACGAATGTCCACTAATACAAAACAGGAATGTTATACAAAATACCCAAAACAAGCCTTAAGGCCTTACAAAATGTTTCACTTGAATATTACATGTTTTACAAACCACGGCACGCAGGCCGGTCATACATGAATAAAACAGTAAACACTTCCATTTGGGCCTTCGAGGGCCGGCTTCGCAAAAAGGGCTTTAGCCCGCTATTTACCGCTTGGTCTAGCTGCACCTGCAAGCAACAAACCACCGCACGGTGGCAAAACAAGGCAACGGTCAGCAATGCTGACCAAATTATAACGATCCCGCCCCCAACTAGGGGCGGCGATGCTCCTTCCATGCATTTCATTAGCATAAGCGAGCAATTTATAACAATAGCCATTTCATCACAGACGTTGGCTCGCTCGGCCACACGCCCCGTGCACTCAGGGCACATTCTCGGTGAACCGGTCGATGTCACGTCAATTAAAGCCATTAACATTCCGGACTCACCACCGCCACTTGGACGGCCAAACCTATGAGCAATTTGTCTTCCTGGCTTGGGTCACGACAATTTAAGCCATTGTCCGCCGAAGACCCTACTCTATGCCAACGGTAAGTGCCACGTGCCTTTAGGTCTCTTTAACCGAACGACATAGAACGGGTACGATTCCATCTAACCCGTGCTCACATCGCAATGACAATTTAAGCCATTTGCGCAGGTCAAACTTCCGCCGAGTCCCATTTCCATCACAAGTCACATAACCCGGTTATGTTCAAGTTGGCTCTCAAGCCACCAAGTTGGCAAGATCTCGTATCCGCCCAGTTTTCCGGGTGCACCTTTGGGTTAGTCCCCAAGGCTCCCTGCTGCAATCTACCGCGTAGAAAACCCGAAAAACAACTAATAGCACGGAGTCTTCTCCGGCATTATGCAATGCAACATCACCGATCCAGACCAACATGTCCGGATAGGCTTCACACATCATGCCTATGTCCATTCTCGCATACGGACTCTAAACAACAGGGACTTCACATATCTACCCGAAGGAACGCCTCCAACTCTCCGCAAACTCGCGAGAGCGGGCTTCCTATGCTAAGAAAGAGAGCTATTCATGCTCAAGATGAGGATCGTTACCCTTGAGTTCCTCTTTGGCGCCATTGAAAAGTAATCGGATGGAAATCACCGCACTAGCGTTGCCTCCGTGGATCCGGAGTCGTCTTGCGATTCGGAGCTCCGAAGCTCCTCCAATGGCGGATCTAGCTCCTTCTTCCTCCCTTGGCTCTCCTCTCTCTCCAAGGATTTAGAAAGATGATAAGGTATGAAAAGTGAGGGTTTTCCAAGTCCACTCACGGGTATATCCTCTCAGGAACAACCCCCAGCCATTGGATCTTCAGTTAAAGAAATGAACGGCTTCGATTCGGGGCTGAAATGCCCAATCTGGACCGAACACGGCCTGGCACACGCCCGTGTCTAGGGCCGTGTGCCGCATTCGCCGTCAAAATCGAATCACCTGGAACCTCACACGGGTATCGAACACGCCCGTGTTCCACCTGACACGGTCGTGTGACCGGCCGTATACCCCATGATTTTTCCCCATTTTCAACCCGAGCACTGCACGGGTTCGAGGACACGCCCGTGTCCTTACCCGTGTCACATTGACACGCCTGGACCCCAGGCCGTGTACACGGGACACTTCGTCGAGTGAAGATCGACGACTTGATGACACGGCCTTGGACATGCCCATGTCCTAGGCCGTGTCACTTGTCTCGACGATCGTCGAGCGAATCTCGACGACTCCCCGGGACGATCGTCGACACGGGTCGACACGCCCTGCGACACGCCCGTGTCGCAGGCCGTGTGCCCACTCTCGACAAATCGTCGAGTAAATCTCGACGACTTCGCGGCTAAGTGTCGACACGGGTCGACACGCCCTGCGACACGCCCGTGTCGCAGGACGTGTGCCCACTGCCAGAACCCAAACTGGCCCAAAACGTCCCCCTTTTGCTCCTTTGAGTTTCGGGGCGTTACAACTCTCCCCCTCTTAAAAGAATTTCGCCCACGAAATTAAATAGAGGAAAGACATGTACAAAACCAAAATTTGTACCTGAGCGGAACAATTCCGGATACTCGTCAAGCATAGTCTGCTCTCGCTCCCAAGAGAGCTCCTCATGACCGCAATTGTCCCACCGGACCTTGACCATCCTGATCTCTTTATTGCGTAGCCGATTGACCTCCGAGTCCTCGATCCGCACGGGCTTGACCTTTGTCGTTAGCCCGCTATCCACGGTACTTGATCAACCGCGATCACTTGCGTAGGCTCTTGCAACGCCTTCCGAAGCACCGAAATATGGAATACATCATGTAAACCACTTAGCTCCACTGAAAGCTTCAACCTATAGGCCTCTTCACCAACTCGCTCCAGAACCTCAAATGGTCCAAGGTATCTTGGGCTTAGTTTTTTCAGTCGCCGCACCCACGAGACACCCTTGAACGGCTTGATCTTTAAGTATACATAATCGCCCACAGCGAACTCCACGTTCCTGTGCTTGGCATTATAGTACTTTGCTTGCCGGTCCTGAGCGATAAGCAACCTCTCCCGAATGGTTCGCACCAAAGAAGTAGCATCATCCACTTCCGATTGCTTATACAACTTTGACTTGCCCGTTTCTAACCAAGACAACGACGTGCGACATCTTCTACCATATAGGGCCTCGAAAGGCGCCATCTGAATACTTGCTTGGTAGCTATTGTTGTATGCGAACTCCACCAAATAAAGGTGGTCTTCCCATTGCTTTCCAAAATCCAAGACACACATGCGAAGCATGTCTTCCATGGTTCTATTGACCCTCTCAGTCTGCCCATCCGTTTGTAGATGGAAGGCTGTGCTAAACTTCAGCTTTGTTCCCAACATTTGCTGCACCAGCCTCCAATCATTGGATGTGAACCGCCCATCTCGGTCACTCACGATGCTGCGGGGCACACCATGAAGCCGCACTATGTTATCCACATAAAGCTTTTCCAACTTATCCACCGGATCATCCTTCCTATGCGGAATAAAATGCGACACCTTCGTTAATCGATCAACAACCACCCAAATGGCGTCGTTTCCCTTTTGCGACCTTGGCAAACCGTGCACAAAGTCCATAGAGATGTCGTCAAATTTCCACTCCGGAATAGGCAAGGACTTAAGAAATCCTCCCGGCTTTTGGCACTCCGCCTTTACCAAGGCGCAGGTTTGGCACTTCGCTACGTATAGCGCCATATCCTTTTTCAAACCTAGCCACCAAAACAGTTTCTTCACATCACGGTACATCTTCGTGCTCCCCGGGTGAATCGAGTACTTGGTATGGTGTGCCTCGTACAATAACTCCACCCGTAAATTGCCCACACTTGGGATGCACAATCGACCGTCTTTCCAAAGCAATCCGTCCTCCACGACGAATTGGGGATTTGACCCATCCAGAGCCTCTATCATGAATTGCTTCATATGAGCATCCATATCCAAAGCCTACCGAATACGATCAGCCAGGTCATATTGGACTTCAGTCCAATTCAGAACTGCCTCAGCACTTGATTGCCTGTCCACACAAATAATCTCCAACGCCTCCAACTCCCGCACCAACCGCTCATCGTGCACCGATAGCCAATTGGCTTGAGCTGGGGCTCGGCGACTCAACGCGTCCGCAACCACATTCCCTTTGCCAGGCACGTAGTGGATCTTGAATGTATAGTCCCCCAGGAACTCCATCCACCTACGCTGCCGCATATTCAGATCCTTCTGATCAATAAGGTACTTCAGGCTCTTGTGATCGGTGTAGATATCAATCTTCACATCGTACAAATAGTATCTCCACAGTTTCAAGGCAAAAATCACGGCCGCTAACTCCAAGTCATGGACCGGATAATTCCTCTCGTGCACTTTTAGTTGTCTCGAGCCATAAGCTATCACGCTTCCGTGCTGCAGTAGCATGCAACCCAAACTGCTGCCTGAAGCATCGCTATATATCTCACAGCCTTCGGTTCCACATGGCGAACTCAGCACAGGCGCCGTGGTCAACCGACACTTCAACTCCTCAAAAGCTCGCGCGCACTCCGACGTCCAAACGAACTTATGATCCTTCCTCGTCAAAGTAGTGAGAGGTAACGCTATCCGCAAGAAGTTCTCTACGAAGCGCCTATAATAGCCGGCAAGCCCAAAAAAGCTCCGGACTTCTGCTACCGTAGCAAGCTCAGGCCACTCCCATATCGCAACAATCTTCGTCGGATCCACAGCAATACCCTCTCCACTCACTATATGACCGAGGAACGCCACTGAGGACAGCCAAAACTCGCACTTCGAGAACTTGGCATACAACTGGTTTCTCCTTAGCATTTCCAACACCAAATGAAGATGCTTGAAGTGATCTTCCTCACTTTGCGAGTACACCAAAATATCGTCGATGAAGACGATCACGAAATGGTCCAAGTACTCCCTGAACGTCTTGTTCATCAAATCCATGAATACTGATGGCGCATTAGTCAGCCCAAACGGCATGACCGTAAACTCATAATGCCCGTATCTCGTACTAAACGCTGTCTTCGGGATATCAATCTCCCTTATTCGCAGCTGATAGTACCCAGCCTTGAGATCCAACTTCGAGTACACCGTCGACCCGACTAACTGATCAAAGAGATCACCAATCCGGGGGATCAGGTACTTGTTCTTCTCCGTCAGCTTGTTTAACTCCCGATAATCAATACATAACCTCAAGCTTCCGTCCTTCTTCTTAACAAAGAGGACCGGTGCGCTCCAAGGCGAAGAACTCGGGCGCACATACCCTTGCTCCAACAACTCTTGCAGTTGAACTTTCAGCTCCGCCATTTCCTTAGGCGCTAGCCGATACGGAGATCGTGACACAGGATTTGCACCTGGCACTAGCTCGATCGTAAAATCTATCTCCCGCTGAGGAGGGGCACCAGGAAGATCTGCGGGGAACACATCAGGGTATTCTGATACCACTGAAATATAATCCAACGCGGGCTTCGGCTTTGCAACCTCCACTAGTGTAAAGAACAGTTCTGCTCCAGCACGAACCGCCTTCACCACCTGAAGAGCAGACATCAACGTCTTACTCGACCCCTTTAAGCCCGTAAACGTCGTCTCACGACTCGCTCCCAGCTTAACTTCCTTGCTACCACAATCTATATGGGCCTGCTGCTCCGAGAGCCAGTCCATGCCAAATATGACGTCGAACTCCACTAACGGAAGTAAAGACTCCCGCAGTTCGAACTCCTGCTCCCCAATACGAGTCTTAACATCGCAGATCCTATCCGCTCACATCGAACACCCATTGGGCAACAACATATCCAACTTATCCTTCGCCATCGAAGAAGGGACTCCGATGCGTGATATAAATCCTTCGGACAAGAAGGAGTGTGAGGCTCCCGTATCAAAGAGTGCTCGTGCCGGATTTTCACAAATCAATACAAATCCTAAACAAGTAGTTGTAAGGTAACATGTGCATAACAAGTATTTAAAGAAATTGACTTGCTATAAATTAAACCGTACATGTCACCACATCAGCTTGTTTAATGGCCTCCTGTTGGCCAAGATTATAGACCCTTAGTTGGGCCGGAGCATAATGGGATGCGGTTGACTCCACCGCCTTTCCCTTCTCTTCATAAGTAGCTCCCGGCCTCCTCTCGGACTTAGGACGTCCGCTCCAACAATCACGGGCGAAATGCCCCGTCTTTCCACATGTAAAACACGCGCCCGGGGTCCGACCCGTAGTCGCCCCAGAAGCGCCAGAAGGAGCTGGACCCGAAGTCCTATGCTTCTTGAAAGACCTCCGATAGCCGGACTTTGAAGAAGTCGGCACTCTGAACTCAGATTTCTTCTCACCCAAGCTTTTCTTCGCTTGCACGCTCTTCATGTCCTTCTCCAAGGACCGGGCAGTATTGACCAAGGTTAAGAAACCCTGCGTCATCGGCCCCGAGAGTAGTAACCTCAACTCATCTCTCAACCATTCGTAGAAGCGATTAGTCTTGTGCTCCTCATCCATGATGGTGGAGCTAGCATAACGACTCAAACGAGTGAACTCGTGGAGATATTCATCCACGCTCCTCTCACCCTGTACCAACTTCAGGAACTCATTCTCCATCGAAATCCTCTGAGTAGAGGGGAGGTATCTTGCTAAGAACAATCCCGAGAACTCTTCCATCGGAACGTCTACAAGTTGTCTACCTCTCAAATGATGCAGCTCCAATCCTTCCCACCACATTCTCGCTTCACCATCCAAAAGGAACGTAGCGATGGTGGTCATTTGCCACTCCTCCGTCTCCGTTGCTGTCATGACTCTCTTCACCATGGAGAGCCAGTCTTCAGCCTGAGATGGGGTTCCCAACCCCGAGAATAACGGAGGGTTAAAGCTCATTACATGCTTTAGCTGCCTCTCAGTTGCCCTCCTTGGCACCACTGGTTCTACAACCACTTGCTCCACTGTCCTCGGCTCAGTCTCTTGCAGAGGTTCTTGCTCCATCACAGGAGCGGGCTGCTGCGTTTGCCTTCCAGGCTGCGCATTAATCACGGCCAACACCGCTTCAGCCACCAATCGAATATTCTCGGCTGACAGAGGTGTTGCGGGAGCAACATCCGGTGCACTACTAGCCTCAGAAACTCGGCGTTCTGACGGCCCAACACCACTTCTGGTCACCTATAGTGGTACAAAACACCGTTAAGCGACCAAATAAATTGCAAACAGCAATTATAGGAACACGCAGGTTCCTCAAACACGAGTATTTTCATTCCTAAGTGGACATTCATGGGTTCTTTTACCATTATAACGATGACGCACACAATGTGCTCACCACTCCTTAAAAAGAATTCGCCCACGAATTCACTTTAAGCCCGACCAAAACCAGTAGTCTGATACCAAATTGCAACACCCCCTATCCGCCGCATAGCATATAGCAGTAGGTCCGGCCGGGGCCCGACGCCATATACCACAGACAGACCGGGTGGTTACTTATGGAAACCATCCAACCAATCTCAACGTCCTACACAGAGCATTCTAGCGGAAGCAGTTTATAAAAGTTGTACACAAGAACCCAGCATCGAAGCACGAATGTCCACTAATACAAAACAGGAATGTTATACAAAATACTCAAAACAAGCCTTAAGGCCTTACAAAATGTTTCACTTGAATATTACATGTTTTACAAACCACGGCACGCAGGCCGGTCATACATGAATAAAACAGTAAACACTTCCATTTGGGCCTTCGAGGGCCGGCTTCGCAAAAAGGGCTTTAGCCCGCTATTGACCGCTTGGTCCAGCTGCACCTGCAAGCAACAAACCACCGCACGGTGGCAAAACAAGGCAACGGTCAGCAATGCTGACCAAATTATAACGATCCCGCCCCCAACTCTGGGCGGCGATGCTCCTTCCCTGCATTTCATTAGCATAAGCGAGCAATTTATAACAATAGCAATTTCATCACAGACGTTAGCTCGCTCGGCCACACGCCCCGTGCACTCAGGGCACATTCTCGGTGAACTGGTCGATGTCATGTCAATTAAAGCCATTAACATTCCGGACTCACCACCGCCACTTGGACGGCCAAACCTATGAGCAATTTGTCTTCCTGGCCTGGGTCACGACAATTTAAGCCATTGACCGCCGAAGACCCTACTCTATGCCAATGGTAAGTGCTACGTGCCTTTAGGTCTCTTTAACCGAACGACATAGAACGGGTACGGTTCCATCTAACCCGTGCTCACATCGCAACGACAATTTAAGCCATTTGTGCGGGTCAAACTTCCACCGAGTCCCATTTCCATCACAAGTCACATAACCCGGTTATATTCAAGTTGGCTCTCAAGCCACCAAGTTGGCAAGATCTCGTATCCGCCCAGTTTTCCGGGTGCACCTTTGGGTTAGTCCCCAAGGCTCCCTGCTGCAATCTACCACGTAGAAAACCCAAAAAACAACCAATAGCACGGAGTCTTCTCTGGCATTATGCAATGCAACATCACCGATCCAGACCAACATGTCCGGATAGGCTTCACACATCATGCATATGTCCGTTCTCGCATACGGACTCTAAACAACGGGGACTTCACATATCTACCCGAAGGAACGCCTCCAACTCTCCGCAAACTTGCGAGAGCGGGCTTCCTATGCTAAGAAAGAGAGCTATTCATGCTCAAGATGAGGATCGTTACCCTTGAGTTCCTCTTTGGCGCCATTGAAAAGTAATCGGATGGAAATCACCGCACTAGCATTGCCTCCGTGGATCCGGAGTCGGTGATGAATTGTAAATATACCTATTTTTGTGTACATTAATTTAGATGTTTTCATTTATTTTTGTCGTTTTTACTTATTTTTATTCAATAAAATGCTCCTATTTTTGTAAATATTATACTAACTTATTTTATTTTATTTTTCAGGAAAAAATGGAAATCTGCCAAAAAATTGACATGTCACGCCCGTGACATATTGGTCACGCCCGTGACCAGGGCGTGACACGTCAAAAACCGTGAAATCAGCAAAATTTGAAGTGCAAAGCCTGACACGCCCGGGGTCACTCCCGTGTCACCCGACACGGGGCGTGACCCAAGCCCGTGTTCACTCAACTCGACACTTTCATCTCGACGATCGTCGAGTGTCGACACAAGCAGTCACGCCTAGAGTCACGCCCGTGACCTAGGGCGTGACCTTTCCAGCTAGCCCGACAAGACCTGCCCGAAGACTTTCGGCGCGCACCGCGCCCAGATCCACCTACCTGTCACGCCCCCTGTCACGCCCGTGACCAAGGGCGTGACCTCTGCGAGACCGACACGTGTCCAGCCCGAAGTCAACTTTCCCGTCAAATCGCCGGCCGCCTTCCAAATAGTACTGTCACGCCCCCTGTCACGCCCGTGACCAAGGGCGTGACCCATGTAATTTTTTTCTATAAATTCAGAGGGTCTCCTTTGAATTCCTGTTCCCTTTTTGGGCACCATTTTGTATAGGGTTGTGCTGCCGAAATGCTTCCAAGGCTTATGTAAGGGATAATTTCTCCCCCTCTCCTTAGTTTTATTTTCGTATCTTTGTAACTCGTACTTCTTTTTAATAAAATGTGTTTTATTTTCTTCTCTCAACATGACTTTGGAATGGATTAATGCAAATCTCCCCTATGCAATCTTATTTATCGTTTTTGTTTTAACTTAGTTTTTTTTCGTCTTTTTAATACGTGTGTGTGTGTGTGTATGAGTATAACTTTTTAATTTTATGTTCTTTGTTTTGGTTAACTTAGATTTTTATAGCTTTTATTTCGTACTTATAACCCGTAAAAACGCTTTAAAGTGTCTTTCTTTTCTCTTTAACTTAGTTTTTTTTCGTTTTAGGTTGTAAAACTTTTTCTTTCTTTTTACTTTATTTACACGTTTTCAGCGTTTTTATCAAGTTATAGGAATGATAACATAGTCGTTTTAATTTTTCGCGCACTTAGTTTTTCATTTAAACTTTTTCCTCTTTTAATTTTTTCGTTCTCTTTTTACGCATTTCTACCGCATTTTAGCGGTAGAAATGTATTCGTTTTTATTTTTCGATCACTTGCATTTTGCATTTATTTGCAAACTCTTTTGCTCCGTTTATTTTTATTTTCGCTTTTTATGCATTTCTACCGCATTTTAGCGGTAGAAATGCAGTTGTTTCAATTTTAGATAACTTAGTTTTTTTGCAACTTTTGTACTTGTGCATCTATTTCCGCCTACTCGTTAAGAGTTAAATGGCGCTTTGCTTTATTTCAATTCTGTCGTGTGTGTGAGTGTGTTTTATTTTCTTGTAGAGTGTGTGTGTTTACTTTATGTCGAGAGAGAGTGTGTGTGCGTTGCATTTATTATGTCCTACTCGGTTGAGTAGGACCCGCATTTATTTTCCCCTACTCATTTGAGTAGGATTTGCGTGTGTGCGTTTTACCGCTTTCTTTCTCCCGCCCACGCAGTTGCGCCGGGACTCGCAATTTACTGCTTTCTTCAGTCCTACTCGTTTGGGTAGGACTTGCAATTTTCAGCTTTCCTTTACTGCTTTCATTTACTGCTTTCATTTTCAGCTTTCTTTCCTGCTTTATTTATTGCTTTCCTCGCAAGCCGTCCCCATTCCGATGAGTGGCTAATCGTTCTTAGCCCTCGGCATCGAAGAGCATTGGGACAGATAAAATAGCTTAAAATAACTAAAGGTCTAATCTTTCTAATTAATTAATAGCACTTAAGGTTTGCCCGGGGTTAACGACGCGTAGGACCACATATCGATGTGTGGGCCCTATTTCCGTTTTCCATACGCTCGCCGAGAGGCCGTGCGTATGGACAGATCACCCCTTGGCAAAGAGAGTTCCGCACTAACCCTCGAGAGAGGAGGCGCGCCAACTCTACCGGATTGGGTTCCCCACCCAATAGCGGGGTTCTTAGCGTAATGCGGGCGTTAAGAGGAATCCTTCGTCGGACTAACGTTCGGTCGAATAGTCTTAGCGTTCAGGTGAGCGATAGTCCTAGAGATAGGTGAGCTCATTTTAGTGGAACCTCCACGGCCAAGTCTCCGCCTTAAATAATTAGAAATTTAGGAGCTCTTTTTATTTAAAGTCTATTTTAGTTCAATTGTTTTTTCGGTGCCATCGAGCTAAGCTCTTCATCGGCACCACCTTCAAGCTTTCTTTTTATTGCTTTCATTTTCTTTCCGCCATTTTCTGTTTTTTTATATAAAATATCCCGACAAGATAATTATCGGTAAAATAATAGTCCCCTCCAGGGAAGAGTAGAAATAATCGAACCGGACCCGAGAACAATACGACCTCGATATTCCACCCGGAATATCCTGTACTACTCACGATAGGTGCACTTGCCTCCTTTCGTTAAAACTCGATTTCTAAACCTTTTTTATATCCAAAAAAAATAAATAAATACGCGCGACCCGTTTTCTTAAATAAATTCACTTCCGCCTTTTTTCGCAAATAAAACCGCCGGGTCGCCGCGTGACCGTAAATAATTTCCGAGTTTTTAACCTGCATCAAGTTTTTGGCGCCGTTGCCGGGACATTTTAGGTTCGTTATTTTAAACCCTGGAAATCTATTAATTTTACCTATACATTTATTTATATATATAAATATGGCCAATATAATAATAATAATAATAAAACTTAACTATATATATTTACAAATTTATAAAACCAAAAAAATTTGAAAAACTCAAAACAAAAAAACAATTTGAAAAACCTTAAAAATTAAAAATTTGAAAAAACTATAAAACTAAAAAAAAACTAAACTAAAAAAAAAACAAAAACTAAAAATCCAAAATAGAAAAAAAAAAAAAAAAAAAACTTAACAAAAATATTTTTATTTTCATTCTTGTTTTTGAAAAAAAAAAAAAACACAAAAAACAAAACTAAAAAAAAAAACTAAAAAATGAAAAACTTAAAAAAAATATATTTTAATTTAATTTAACTTATTATATTTTATTTTATTTTGATTCGGCGCGCTTTTCATTCTTGTGCACGTTAGGGGTGCGCATTTCCGTCACACTCACGTGGCTAAGGCCTTAGCTACCTCCGACTCCCCCACACACATCGCCCCCCTACCGCCCGCAATCTTTTGGCCGAGTGTATCTTTTTTGTTTTTTCTGTTATCTTTTTGCTTTTTCTTTTCTAAATAATGCAGGGCTTCCAATTTGGCCTCCCGGACTCGTCTTAGGGAAGCTCCTACCCTCCCTTTTTCTTTTTTGTACTTATTATATTTTGTATATTAATCGTTCCGCATACTTAGACTGCAACATTGGGGACAATGTTGGGTTTAAGTATGGGGGTGTTTTCCTATACTGCATTTTTTTAATCTGTACTCATCAAAACTAAAAAAAAATTTGCAAAACTGAAAATCTAAAAAATTTGTCTTGTTTTTAAAAAAATCATAAAACTTCAAAAAAAAAAAATCATAAAACTCAAAAAAAGTTTTCAAAAAATCTTTTTACTTCGTAAATATTTTTTTGTACAAAAATAAATTTTCTTTTCCCCCCATCTCCTTTTTTGTAAAAACTTGCGTCTTGCCTGCCCGCGACGTTCGACTCATCGAACCAACCATTCAAATAAGAGTCTGTTCGCGGGGCCGCAATCGAGTTTTTACTTTGCTTTTTTTGTAAAAATCTCTCTTTCCCCCCTATCTTCTTTGTAAATAACTTTTCTTTCTCTCCTCTTTCTTGTAAATAGCTTATCCTCAAAAACTAAAAATAAAAAAATTAGAAAAACCAAAAACCCTAAAAAGATAAAAAGTCTAAAAAATCCTAAAAAGATAATAATTAAAACACAAAAAAATGATAAAATCCCTAAAAAATTCAAAAAAAAAAAAATGTTTTGATAAATTATGTAACAAAATAATTCGAATACACCATTTCTTAACCCTTTTTGCTTTCCAAAAATCTAGTTTCGAGTTAATTTATATGCGAATTTTAGTTATTCTTTGCTTACTATTCGTTTATTAATTAAAGTTCGATAGATTTAAGTGTCTGGGGTTAAGATTTAAAGATTTTTTTATGTCTTTTCCTTATAATAGGGAACTTGTTTTCACCACCACTTCTAATTTTATAAATAGAAGCTCGTTTTTTATGTTAGAAAATAACATCCATGGATTTCAATTATTTCTACTTCATGCTTTTAGAAACATTGGAACGTTCATTTTAAAAAGGTTGCTCTCAAAACTTTTTTATTAAAATCTAGTTTTATTTTTGAAAAAATAGACTCACTTCCTTTTTTTTCGTGTCTTAATTGACATGATTCCCCCCTATCCCTTAAAAGATCCTATGTCAATGGGAATAAGATTTCGTTCCGTAAACATAGGCACCCAATAATTTAAAAAGATTATATATGGAGTAAGAGGATAAAATTCATTACTCCTACAAATATACATTGGGTTAATTTTATTTATTATGAAGAAAGAAAAAAGTTATTATGTGTTAGGAAAATAAGATTTCGTTTTCCTAACTATCCAAAAAGAAAAAAATTGGAGGTTCGAGAAAAAATTACCTCGCCTCAATATTCAAGCCTTCTTCATAATCCACCAAACCACTTAGCCTATTTCAATGATTCTAGACTTAATTTAAAAATTTTTTGAGAGCATAATTTTTAAATTGCATTATTTCCTTTTAACTTCTTTTAAGCTAAAGTTTTTTGTATAAATCCAATCCATCTTTGTTAAACTAACAAAAATAAGTTTTTGCTTTCTATTTTATTTCTTCTAGAAGTCTTTTTGAAACTCTTCCTCTATTCATAACATTTCATAAATTAGGATTTAATTCTTTAACCCCGGATGTTTATTTTGATCTTCCTTTTAATTAAGTCAAGCGGTAGCTAAACTTAGGATTTCTTTTATTCCTTATAAGTTCATCTCCAACTTTTGCTCTGGAATAGCAAAAGCTTAAGTATGGGGGTATTTGATGAATTGTAAATATACCTATTTTTGTGTACATTAATTTAGATGTTTTCATTTATTTTTGTCGTTTTTACTTATTTTTATTCAATAAAATGCTCCTATTTTTGTAAATATTATACTAACTTATTTTATTTTATTTTTCAGGAAAAAATGGAAATCTGCCAAAAAATTGACATGTCACGCCCGTGACATATTGGTCACGCCCGTGACCAGGGCGTGACACGTCAAAAACCGTGAAATCAGCAAAATTTGAAGTGCAAAGCCTGACACGCCCGGGGTCACGCCCGTGTCACCCGACACGGGGCGTGACCCAAGCCCGTGTTCACTCAACTCGACACTTTCATCTCGACGATCGTCGAGTGTCGACACAAGCAGTCACGCCTAGAGTCACGCCCGTGACCTAGGGCGTGACACCTCTTTCCGCTCGACGATTTTCAACTCGACACTTTCAGCTCGACATTCGTCGAGTGTCGACACTAGCAGTCACGCCCAGAGTCACGCCCGTGACCTGGGGCGTGACCTTTCCAGCTAGCCCGACAAGACCTGCCCGAAGACTTTCGGCGCGCACCGCGCCCAGATCCACCTACCTGTCACGCCCCCTGTCACGCCCGTGACCAAGGGCGTGACCTCTGCGAGACCGACACGTGTCCAGCCCGAAGTCAACTTTCCCGTCAAATCGCCGGCCGCCTTCCAAATAGTACTGTCACGCCCCCTGTCACGCCCGTGACCAAGGGCGTGACCCATGTAATATTTTTCTATAAATTCAGAGGGTCTCCTTTGAATTCCTGTTCCCTTTTTGGGCACCATTTTGTATAGGGTTGTGCTGCCGAAATGCTTTCAATGCTTATGTAAGGGATAATTTCTCCCCCTCTCCTTAGTTTTATTTTCGTATCTTTGTAACTCGTACTTCTTTTTAATAAAATGTGTTTTATTTTCTTCTCTCAACATGACTTTGGAATGGATTAATGCAAATCTCCCCTATGCAATCTTATTTATCGTTTTTGTTTTAACTTAGTTTTTTTTCGTCTTTTTAATACGTGTGTGTGTGTGTATGAGTATAACTTTTTAATTTTATGTTCTTTGTTTTGGTTAACTTAGATTTTTATAGCTTTTATTTCGTTCCTATAACCCGTAAAAACGCTTTAAAGTGTCTTTCTTTTCTCTTTAACTTAGTTTTTTTTCGTTTTAGGTTGTAAAACTTTTTCTTTCTTTTTACTTTATTTACACGTTTTCAGCGTTTTTATCAAGTTATAGGAATGATAACATAGTCGTTTTAATTTTTTCGCGCACTTAGTTTTTCATTTAAACTTTTTCCTCTTTTAATTTTTTCGTTGTCTTTTTACGCATTTCTACCGCATTTTAGCGGTAGAAATGTATTCGTTTTTATTTTTCGATCACTTGCATTTTGCATTTATTTGCAAACTCTTTTGCTCCGTTTATTTTTATTTTCGCTTTTTATGCATTTCTACCGCATTTTAGCGGTAGAAATGCAGTTGTTTCAATTTTAGATAACTTAGTTTTTTGCAACTTTTGTACTTGTGCATCTATTTCCGCCTACTCGTTAAGAGTTAAATGGCGCTTTGCTTTATTTCAATTCTGTCGTGTGTGTGAGTGTGTTTTATTTTCTTGTAGAGTGTGTGTGTTTACTTTATGTCGAGAGAGAGTGTGTGTGCGTTGCATTTATTTTGTCCTACTCGGTTGAGTAGGACCCGCATTTATTTTCCCCTACTCATTTGAGTAGGATTTGTGTGTGTGCGTTTTACCGCTTTCTTTCTCCCGCCCACGCAGTTGCGCCGGGACTCGCAATTTACTGCTTTCTTCAGTCCTACTCGTTTGGGTAGGACTTGCAATTTTCAGCTTTCCTTTACTGCTTTCATTTACTGCTTTCATTTTCAGCTTTCTTTCCTGCTTTATTTATTGCTTTCCTCGCAAGCCGTCCCCATTCCGATGAGTGGCTAATCGTTCTTAGCCCTCGGCATCGAAGAGCATTGGGACAGATAAAATAGCTTAAAATAACTAAAGGTCTAATCTTTCTAATTAATTAATAGCACTTAAGGTTTGCCCGGGGTTAACGACGCGTAGGACCACATATCGATGTGTGGGCCCTATTTCCGTTTTCCATACGCTCGCCGAGAGGCCGTGCGTATGGACAGATCACCCCTTGGCAAAGAGAGTTCCGCACTAACCCTCGAGAGAGGAGGCGCGCCAACTCTACCGGATTGGGTTCCCCACCCAATAGCGGGGTTCTTAGAGTAATGCGGGCGTTAAGAGGAATCCTTCGTCGGACTAACGTTCGGTCGAATAGTCTTAGCGTTCAGGTGAGCGATAGTCCTAGAGATAGGTGAGCTCATTTTAGTGGAACCTCCACGGCCAAGTCTCCGCCTTAATTAATTAGAAATTTAGGAGCTCTTTTTATTTAAAGTCTATTTTAGTTCAATTGTTTTTTCGGTGCCATCGAGCTAAGCTCTTCATCGGCACCACCTTCAAGCTTTCTTTTTATTGCTTTCATTTTCTTTCCGCCATTTTCTGTTTTTTTATATAAAATATCCCGACAAGATAATTATCGTAAAATAATAGTCCCCTCCAGGGAAGAGTAGAAATAATCGAACCGGACCCGAGAACAATACGACCTCGATATTCCACCCGGAATATCCTGTACTACTCACGATAGGTGCACTTGCCTCCTTTCGTTAAAACTCGATTTCTAAACCTTTTTTATATCCAAAAAAAATAAATAAATACGCGCGACCCGTTTTCTTAAATAAATTCACTTCCGCCTTTTTTCGCAAATAAAACCGTCGGGTCGCCGCGTGACCGCAAATAATTTTGGAGTTTTAACCTGCATCAGTCGGCTTGCGATTCGGAGCTCCGAAGCTCCTCCAATGGCGGATCTAGCTCCTTATTCCTCCCTTGGCTCTCCTCTCTCTCCAAGGATTTAGAAAGATGATAAGGTATGAAAAGTGAGGGTTTTCCAAGTCCACTCACGGGTATATCCTCTCAGGAACAACCCCCAGCCGTTGGATCTTCAGTTAAAGAAATGAACGGCTTCGATTCGGGGCTGAAATGCCCAATCTGGACCGAACATGGCCTGGCACATGCCCGTGTCCAGGGCCGTGTGCCGCATTCGCCGTCAAAATCGAATCACCTGGAACCTCACACAGGTATCGAACACGCCCGTGTTCGAGCTGACACGCCCGTGTTCCACCTGACACGGCCGTGTACCCCATGATTTTTCCCCATTTTCAACCCGAGCACTGCACGGGTTCTAGGACACGCCTGTGTCCTTACCCGTGTCACATTGACACGCCTGGGCCCCAGGCCGTGTACACGGGACACTTCGTCGAGTGAAAATCGACGACTTGATGACACGGACTTGGACACGCCCTTGTCCTAGGCCGTGTGCCTTGTCTCGACGATCGTCGAGCGAATCTCGACGACTCCCCGGGACGACCGTCGACACGGGTCGACACGCCCTACGACACGCCCGTGTCGCAGGCCGTGTGCCCACTCTCGATGAATCGTCGAGTAAATCTCGACGACTTCGCGGCTAAGTGTCGACACGGGTCGACACGCCCTGCGACACGCCCGTGTCGCAGGCCGTGTGCCCTCTGCCAGAACCCAAACTGGACCAAAACGTCCCCCTTTTGCTCCTTTGAGTTTCGGGGCGTTACATAGTCCCCGTTGTGTAGAGTTCCGTAAATGAGAACGGACATAGGCATGATGTGTGAATCCTATCCTGACATGTTGGTCTGGATCGGTGATGTTGCATTGTATTAATGCTGGAGAAGACTTCGTGTGAATGTTTGTTTTTCGGGTTTTCTACGTGGTAGATTGCAACAGGGAGCCTTGGGGATTAACCCTAAGGTGCACACGAAAAACTGGGCGGATGCATGATCTTGCCAACGTGGAGGCCTGGGAGCCAACTTGAACATAACCGGGTTATGTGAAATATGTGACGGAAATGGGACTCGGGAGAATTTTGACCTGCGCATATGTTTTAAATTAACATTACGATGTGAGCATGGGTTAGATGGAACCGTACATGTTCTATGTCGTTCGGATTAGAGTCGTTGGCATAGATGAGGGTCTTCGGCGGTCTATGGTTTAAATTACCATGACCCATGCCGGGAAGACAAATTGCTCATTGTTTGGCCGTCCTGGGGTCGGTGGTGTGTCGGCGGGCTTAGACCGTGTTCATCGAGAATGTGCCCTGAGTGCACGAGGTGTGTGGCCATGTGAGCCTACGCCTTTGATGAAATGTATATTTATACACTGCTTGGTTATGCTAATAAGTGCAGGAAAGGAGCATCGCCGCCCCGAATTGGGGGCGGGATCATTATAATTTGGTCAGCATTGCTGACCGTTGCTTTTGTTTGCCACCGTGCGGTGGTTTGTTGCGTGCAGGTGTTGCTGGAACAAGCGGTCGATAGCGGGCTAAAGCCCAAATTGCGAAGCCGGCCCTCAAAGGCCTAATTGGAGTGTTTACTTTCTTTTGTTCATGTATGACCGGCCTGCGTGCCATGGTATGGAAAACATGTAATAAGAGTAAACCATTTGTAAGGCCTTAAGGCCAGTACTTATGTATGTACTTCATTCCTATTTGGCTTTTTAGTGGTCATTCATGCTTATTGCTGGGTTCTTTTAAATGCAACTTATAAAACTGCTTCCGCTAGAATGCTCTGTGTAGGACGTTATGATTGGTTGGATGGTTTCCATTGAGTAACCACCCGGTTTGTGTGTGGTATATGGCATTGGGCCCCGGCCAGATCTACTACTATATGCTATGTGACGGATAGGGGGCGTTACAAGTTGGTATCAGACCACTGGTTTCGGTCAGGCTTAAATGAATTCCTGGATGAATTCTTTTTAAGGGGGTGGTGAGCACATGTGTGTGCGTCATCGTTATAATAGCAAAAGAAACCATGAATGTCCACTTAGGAATGAAAATACATGTGTTTGGGGAACCTACGTGTTCCTATATTTGTTGTTTGCAACTTTGCTTGGTCGCTTAACGGTGTTTTGTACCACTATAGGTGACCGGAAGCAGTGCTGGGTCGTCGGAACATCAGGTTTCTGAGGATTATAGTGCACCTGGTGACGTGCCTGCAACCCTTCCCTCCGCTAAAACCATAAGAATGGTGGTGGAAGCAATGTTCACTGCGATTGGAGCACAAAATGAAAGACGTGTGCAGTCCCTTATTATCCATGTAACGCCCCGAAACTCTAAAGGGCGACGGGGGAATTTTTGGGGAAGATTTGGAATCTGGCAGGAGGCACACGGCCTGGGGCACGGGCGTGTCCCAGGGCGTGTCAGACTGGAGTCGACGACTTGGCCGCGAAGTCGACGAATTTCGGTCGACACTGTGTCGAGACAGGGCACACGAACTGAGACACGGGCGTGTCTCCGGGCATGTCGAGCCCGTGTCGATGATCGGCCGGGGGTGTCGACGATTTTCGCTCGACGAAGTGTCGAGATGAGCCACACAGCCTGAGACACGGGCATGTCTAGGGCGTGTCGAGCCCGTGTCGACAATCGGCCCGGGGTGTTGACATTTTCGCTCGACGAAGTGTCGAGACAAAGCACACGGCCTAGGACACGGGCGTGTCTAAGGCCATGTCGTGAGGTCGATGAACTTCGCTCAACGAAGTGTCGAGACCGTGAACACAGCCTGGAGCCCAGGCGTGTTCGAGTGGACACGGGTTAGGACACGGGCGTGACCATAAACCCGTGTTGTTCTCGGGTAGTTTTCGGGATAAATCGATGGGGGCACACGGCCGACCACACGGCCATGTCAGTTGGAACATGGGCGTGTCAAGTTGAACACGGGCGTGTTCGATGCCCGTGTGTTGTTCTAGGCGCGTCGATTTTGACGGCGAAAGGGGGACACTGCCCTGGACACGGGCGTGTGCCAGGTCGTGTTCGGCCCAGGTCTAACTTTTCAGGCCCGAATCAAGGCTGTTCATTTCTTTAATTTGGGATCCAACGGTTGGGTGTTGTTCCTGATGGGATATACACGGGATTGGACCCTTGAAACCCTCATTTCTTTTGAGTGGTTATCTTTCTAAAGTATAGAGAGAGAGGAGAGCCAAGGGAGGAAGAAGAAGCAAGATCCAGCCATTAGAGGAGCTTCGAAGCTCCAAATCATGAGCTGACTTCAGATCCACGGAGGCGAAGAGAGTGCGGTGCTTTTCATGCACTTACTTCTCCATGGCGCCAAAGAAAAACGCTAGGGTAACGATTCTATTCTTGAGCATGTGAATCTCTCCTTCTTTGCATAGGAAACCCGCTCTCGCGAGTTTGCGGTGAGTTGGAGGCATTCCTTCAGGTAGATATGTAAAGTCCCCATTGTGTAGAGTCCGTAAGCGAGAATGGACATAAGCATGTTGCGTGAAGCCTACCCGGACATGTTGGTCTGGATCGGTGATGTTGCATTGCATAAATGCCGGAGAAGACTCTGTGCGATTGTTTGTTTTTCGGGTTTTCTACGTGATAGATTGCAACAGGGAGCCTTGGGGATTGACCCAAAGGTGCACCCGGAAAACTGGGCGGATGCGTGATCTTGCCAACTTGGTGGCCTGAGAGCCAACTTGAACATAACCAGGTTATGTGAATTGTGATGGAAACGGGACTCGGAAGAAGTTTGACCTGCGCATATGGTTTAAATTACTGTTGCGATGTGAGCACGGGTCAGATGCAACCGTACCCGTTCTATGTCGTTCGGGTTGAAGAGACCTAAAGTTACGTGGCACTTGTCGTTGGCATAGATGAGGGTCTTCGACGGTCTATGGTTTTAATTATCGTGACCCATGTCGGGAAGATAAATTGCTCATTGTTTGGCCGTCCAAAGGGATTGTGGTGAGTCTGCAAACTTAGCATGTGATCACCGAGAATGTGCCCTGAGTGCACGGGGTGTGTGGCCATGTGAGCCTACACCTGTGATGAAATGATTATTGATAAGTTGCTCGCTTATGCAAATGAAATGCAGGGAAGAAGCATCGCCGCCCCGAGATGGGGGCGGGATCATTATAATTTGGTCAGCATTGCTGACCGTTGCCTTGTTTTGCCACCGTGTGGTGTTTTGTTGCTTGCAGGTGCTGCTGGACCAAGCGGTCAATGGCGGGCTAAAGCCCAAATTGCGAAGCCGGCCCTCGAAGGCCTAATTGGAGTGTTTACTGCTTTTATTCATGTATGACCGGCCTGCGTGCCGTGGTTTGTAAAACATGTAATATCAAGTAAACCATTTTGTAAGGCCTTAAGTCCTGTACTTGTGTATGTACAACATTCCTATTTGGTATTAATGGACATTCATGCTTTTGTGCTGGGTTCTTTATTGCAACTTATTAAACTGCTTCCGTTAGAATGCTCTGTGAGACGTTATGATTGGTTGGATGGTTTCCATGAGTAACCACCCGATCTGTCTGTGGTATATGGCGTCGGGCCCCGGCCGGACCTACTGTTATATGCTATGCGGAGGATAGGGGATGTTACAATTTGGTATCAGACTACTGGTTTTGGTCGGGCTTAAACTGAATTCGTGGGTGAATTCTTTTTAATGGGTGGTGAGCACATGTGTGTGCGTCATCGTTATAATAGTAAAAGAACCCATGAATGTCCACTTAGGAATGAAAATACACGTGTTTGAGGAACTTGCGTGTTCCTATAATTGTTGTTTGCAATTTTATTTGGTCGCTTAACGGTGTTTTGTACCACTATAAGTGACCAGAAGTGGTGCTGGGCCGTCGGAACGTCGAGTTTTCTGAGGCTAGCAGTGCACCTAATGAAGCTCCTGCAACATCTCTATCGGCTGAGACCATACGATTGGTGGCTGAAGAGTGTTGTCCATGATTAATGCACAGCTTGCAAGGCAAACGCAGCAGCCCGCTCCTGCGATGGAGCAGGTACCGTTGCAAGAGGCTGAGCCGACTAGAGTGGAACAGGTAGTAGTGGAACCGGTGGTGCCAAGGAGGGCAACCGGGAGACAGCTCAAGCATGTCATGAGCTTTAATCCTCCGGTATTCTCGGGGTTGGGAACCCCATCTCAAGCTGAAGACTGGCTCTCCAGGGTGAAGAGAGTCATGACAGCAACTGAGATGGAGGAGTGGTAAATGACCACCATTGCTACGTTCCTTTTGGACGGTGAAGCGAGAATGTGGTGGGAAGTATTGGAGCTGCATCTACTGAGAGGTACGTAACTTGTTGATGTCTCGATGGAGGAGTTCTCGAGATTGTTCTTGGCTAGATACCTCCCTTCAGCACAGAGGATAGCGTTGGAGAATGAGTTCCTGAAGTTGGTACAAGGGGACAGTAGCGTGGATGAATACCTCCACGAGTTTACTCATTTGAGTCGATATGCTAGCTCCACCATCGCGGATGAGGAGCGCAAGACGAATCGATTCTACGAAGGGTTGAGAGATGAGTTGAGGCTACTACTCTCGGGGCCGATGACGCAGAGTTTCTTAACCTTGGTCAACACGGCCTGGTCCTTGGAGAAGGACATGAAGAATGTCCAAGCGAAGAAGAACGTTGGTGAGAAGAAATCTGGGTTCAAAGTGCCGACTACTTCAAAGTCTGGCTATCAAAGATTCTTCAAGAAGCATAAGACTTCGGGTCCTGCTCCTTCTGGTGCTTCTGGGGCGACTACGCGTCGTACCCCGGGGGCATGTTTTACTTGTCGAAAGACGGGGCACTTTGCCTGTGACTATTGGAGCGGATGTCCCAAGTCCGAAAGAAAGCCGGGAGATACTTTTGAAGAGAAGGGCAAGGCGGTGGAGTCGACCGCATCCCACTATGCTCCGGCCCAACCATGGGTATATAATCTTGGCCAACAGGAGGCCATTAAACAGGCGGATGTGGTGACAGGTACGGTTTAATTTATAGCAAGCTACCTTCTTTAAATACTTGTTATGCACATGTTACCTTACCACTGCTTGTTTAGGGTTTGTTTTGATTTGTGAAAATCCGGCAAGAACACTCTTCGATATGGGAGCTTCACACTCCTTCTTGTCCGAAGGATTTATATCACGCATCGGAGTCCCTTCTTCGATGGCGAAGGATAAGTTGGTTGTGTTGTTGCCCAATGGGTGTTCGATGCGCGCGGATAGGATCTGCGATGTTAAGATTCGTATCGGGAATCAGGAGTTCGATCTGTAAGCGTCGTTACTTCCGTTGGTGGAGTTCGACGTTATATTTGGCATCGACTGGCTCTCGGAGCAGCAGGCCTATATTGATTGCGGTCGCAAGGAAGTGAAGTTGGGAGCAAGTCGTGAGACGACTTCTACGGGCTTAAAGGGGTCGAGCAAGACGTTGATGTCTGCTCTTCAGGTGGTGAAGGCGGTTCGTGTCGGTGCAGAACTGTTCTTTACACTAGTGGAGGTTGCAAAGCTGAAGCCCGCGTTGGATAGTATTTCAGTGGTATCAAAATACCCTGATGTGTTCCCCGCAGATCTTCCTGGAGCCCCGCCGCAGCGGGAGATAGATTTTACGATTGAGCTAGTGCCAGGTGCAAAGCCTGTTTCACGATCTCTGTATCGGCTAGCGCCTAAGGAAATGGCGGAGCTGATGGTTCAACTGCAAGAGTTGTTGGAGCAAGGGTATGTGTGCCCAAGTTCTTCGCCTTGGAGCGCGCCGGTCATCTTTGTTAAGAAGAAGGACGGAAGATTGAGGCTATGTATTGATTATCGGGATCTCAACAAGTTGACGGAAAAGAACAAGTACCCGATCCCCCGGATCGATGATCTTTTTGATCAGTTGGTCGGGTCGACGGTGTACTCGAAGTTGGATCTCAAGTCTGGGTACTATCAGATGCGAATAAGGGAGAGTGATATCCCGAAGACAGCGTTCAGTACGAGATACGGGCATTGTGAGTTTACGGTCATGCCGTTTGGGCTGACTAATGCGCCGTCAGTGTTCATGGATTTGATGAACAGGACATTCAGGGAGTACTTGGACCATTTTGTGATCGTATTCATCGACGATATTTTGTGGTACTCACAGAGTGAGGAAGATCACTTCAAGCATCATCATTTGGTTTTGGAGACGCTGAGGAGGAATCAGTTGTATGCCAAGTTCTCGAAGTGCGAGTTTTGGTTATCCTCAGTGGCGTTCCTCGGTCATATAGTGAGTGGAGAGGGTATTGCAGTGGATCCGACGAAGATTGTTGCGATACGGGAGTGGCCTGAGCTTACTACGGTAGCGGAAGTCCGGAGCTTTCTGGGCTTGCCGGCTATTATAGGAGCTTCGTAGAGATCTTCTCGCGGATAGCGTTACCTCTCACTACTTTGACGATGAAGGAGTAGAAGTTCGTTTGGACGCCGGAGTGCGCGCGAGCTTTTGAGGAGTTGAAGTGTCGGTTGACCACGACGCCTGTGCTGAGTTCGGCAATTGGGACCGAAGGTTATGAGATTTATAGCGATGCTTCGGGCAGTGGTTTGGGTTGCGTGCTACTGCAACACGGAAGTGTGATAGCTTATAGCTCGAGACAGCTAAAAGTGCACGAGAGGAATTATCCGGTCCATGACTAGGAGTTAGCGACCGTGATTTTTGCCTTGAAGCTGTGGAGACACTATTTGTACGGTGTGAAGATTGATATCTACACCGATCATAAGAGCCTGAAGGATCTGAATATGTGCCAGCGTAGATGGATGGAGTTCCTGGGGGACTATACATTCAAGATCCACTACATGCCTGGTAAAGGTAATGCGGTTGCGGACGCATTGAGTCGTCGGTCCCCAGCTCAAGCCAATTGGTTGTCGATCCATGACGAGCGGTTTGTTTGGGAGTTGGAGGTGTTGGAGATTATTTGTGTGGATAAGCAATCAAGTGCTGAAGTAGTATTGAATTGGACTGAAGTCCAATATGACCTGGCTGATCGGATTCGGCAGGCTTTGGATATGGATGTCCATATGAAGCAGTTCATGGTAGAGGCTCTGCATAGGTCAAATTCCCAATTCGTCGTGGAGGACGGATTATTTTGGAAAGACGGTCGTCTGTGCGTCCCAAGTGTGGGAAATTTGCGGGTGGAATTGTTGTACGAGGCACGCCATACCAAGTACTCGATTCACCCGGGGAGTACGAAGATGTACCGCGATGTTAATAAACTGTTTGGGTGGCCGGGTTTGAAAAAGGATGTGGCTTTCTACGTAGCGAAGTGCCAAACTTGCGCCTTGGTGAAGGCGGAGTGCCAAAAGCCGGGAGGATTTCTTAAGTCCATGCCTATTCCGGAGTGGAAATTCGACGACATCTCTATGGACTTTGTGCACGGTTTGCCAAGGTCGCAAAAGGGGAACGACGCCATTTGGGTGGTCATAGATCGGCTAACGAAGGTGTCGCATTTCATTTCGCAAAGGAAGGATGATCTGGTGGAGAAGTTGGCAAAACTATATGTGGATAATATAGTACGGCTTCATGGTGTGCCCCGCAGCATCGTGAGTGACCGAGATGGGCGGTTTACGTCCTATGATTGGAGGCTTGTGCAGCAAATGTTGGGAATAAAGCTAAAATTCAGCACAGCCTTCCATCCGCAAACAAATGGGCAGACCGAGAGGGTCAATAGAACTATGGAAGACATGCTTCGCCTGTGTGTCTTGGATTTTGGAAATCAATGGGAAGACCATCTTTATTTGGTGGAGTTCACGTACAATAATAGCTACCAAGCGAGTATTCAAATGGCGCCCTTTGAGGCCCTATATGGTAGAAAATGTCGCACGCCGTTGTCTTGGCTAGAAACGGGTGAGTCAAAGTTGTATAAGCGATTAGAAGTGGAGGATGCTACTTCGTTGGTGCGTACCATTCGGGAGAGGTTGCTTATCGCTCAGGACCGGCAAGCGAAGTACTATAATGCCAAGCACAGGAACGTGGAGTTCGCTGTGGGCGACTATGTATACTTAAAGATCAAGCCGTTCATGGGTGTCTCGCGGGTGCGGCGATTGAAAAAGTTAAGCCCGAGGTACCATGGGCCATTTGAGGTTTTGGAGCGAGTTGGTGAAGCAGCCTGTCAGTTGAAGCTTTCAGTGGAGCTTAGTGGATTACATGATATATTCCATATTTCGGTGCTTCGGAATGCGGTGCAAGAGCCTTCGCAAGTGATCGCAATTGATCAAGTGCCGGTGGATAGTGGGTTGACGATAAAAGTCAAGCCCGTTCGGATTGAGGACTCGGAGGTCAAGCGGCTCCGCAATAAAGAGATCAGTATGGTCAAGGTCCGATTTGACAATTGCGGTCGAGAGGAGCTCTCTTGGGAACGAGAGCAGACTATGCTTGACGAATATCCGGAGTTGTTCCACTCGGGTACAATTTATTTTTGTACGTGTCATTCCTTTATATATAATTTCGTGGACGAAATTCTTTTAAGAGGGGGAGAGTTATAACGCCCCGAAACTCTAAAGAGCGATGGGGGAAGTTTTGGGCCAAATTTGGAATCTGGCAGGAGGCATACGGCCTAGGAAACGGGTGTGTCCCAGGGCGTGTCAGACTGGAGTCGACAACTTGGCAGTGAAGTCGACGAATTTCGGTCGACACTGTGTCGAGACAGGGCACACGGCCTGAGACACGGGCATGTCTCAGGGCGTGTCGAGCCCGTGTCGACGATCGGCCCGGGGTGTCGATGATTTTCGCTCGACGAAGTGTTGAGACGAGGCACACGACCTGAGACACGGGCGTGTCTCAGGGCGTGTCGTGCCTGTGTCGACAACCGGCCCGGGGTGTCGATATTTTCGCTCGACAAAGTGTCGAGACAAGACACACGGCCTAGGATACGGGCGTTTCCAAGGTCGTGTCGTGAGGTCGACGAACTTCGCTCGACGAAGTGTCGAGACCGTGAACACGGCCTGGAGCCCAGCCATGTTTGAGTGGACACGGGTTAGGATACGGGCGTGTCCATGAACCCGTGTTGTTCTCGGGTTGTTTTCGGGATAAATCGATGGGGGCACACGGCCGACCACACGGTCGTGTCAGTTGGAACACGGTCATGTTAGGTCGAACACGGGCATGTTCGATGCCCGTGTGTTGTTCCAGGCGCGTCGATTTTGATGGAGAAAGGGGGATACGGCCCTGGACACAGGTGTTTGCCAGGTCGTGTTCGGCCCAGGTCTGACTATTCAGGCCCGAATTAAGGCCGTTCGTTTCTTTAATTTGGGATCCAATGGCTGGGGGTTGTTCCTGATGGGATATACACTGGATTGGACCCTTGAAACCCTCATTTCTTTTGAGTGGTTATCTTTCTAAAGTATAGAGAGAGAGGAGAGCCAAGGGAGGAAGAAGAAGCTAGATCAGGCCATTGGAGGAGCTTCGAAGCTCCAAATCGCGAGCCGACTTCGGATCCACGGAGGCGAAGAGAGTGTGGTGCTTTTCATCCGCTTACTTTTCCATGGCGCCAAAGAAGAACGCTATGGTAACGATTCTCTTCTTGAACATGTGAAGCTCTCCTTTTTTGCATAGGAAGCCCGCTCTCGCGAGTTTGCGTTGAGTTGGAGGCGTTCCTTCGGGTAGATATGTAAAGTCCCCGTTGTGTAGAGTCCGTAAGCGAGAACGGACATATGCATGTTGTGTGAAGCCTACTCGGACATGTTGGTGTGGATCGGTGATGTTGCATTGTATAAATGCCGGAGAAGACTCCGTGCGATTGTTTGTTTTTCGGGTTTTCTACGTGGTAGATTGCAAGCAGGAGCCTTAGGGATTAACCTAAAGGTGCACCCGGAAAACTGGGCAGATGCATGATCTTGCCAACTTGGTGGCCTGAGAGCCAACTTGAACATCACCGGGTTATGTGAATTGTGATGGAAACGGGACTCGGAGAAGTTTGACCTGCGCATATGGTTTAAATTACCGTTGCGATGTGAGCACGGGTCAGATGGAACCGTACCCGTTCTATGTCGTTCGGGTTAAAGAGACCTAAAGTTACGTGGCACTTGTCGTTGGCATAGATGAAGGTCTTCGGCGGTCTATGGTTTTAATTACCGTGACCCATGCCGGGAAGACAAATTGCTCATTGTTTGGCCGTCCAAAGGGATGGTGATGAGTCGGCAAACTTAGCCTGTGATCACCGAGAATGTGCCCTGAGTGCACGGGGTGTGTGGCCGTGTGAGCCTACACCTGTGATGAAATGATTATTGATAAATTGCTCGCTTATGCTAATGAAATGCGGGGAAGAAGCATCGCCGCCCCGAGATGGGGGCGGTACCGTTATAATTTGGTCAGCATTGCTGACCGTTGCCTTGTTTTTCCACCGTGCGGTGGTTTGTTGCTTGCAGGTGCTGCTGGACCAAGCGGTCAATAGCGGGCTAAAGCCTAAATTACGAAGCCGGCCCTCGAAGGCCTAATTGGAGTGTTTACTGCTTTTATTCATGTATGACCGGCCTGCGTGCCGTGGTTTGTAAAACATGTAATATCAAGTAAACCATTTTGTAAGGCCTTAAGGCCTGTACTTGTGTATGTACAACATTCCTATTTGGTATTAGTGGACATTCATGCTTTTGTGCTGGGTTCTTTATTGCAACTTATTAAACTGCTTCCGCTAGAATGCTTTGTGTAGGATATTATGATTGGTTGGATGGTTTCCTTGAGTAACCACCCGGTCTGTCTGTGGTATATGGCGTCGGGCCCCGGCCGGACCTACTGCTATATGCTATGCGACGGATAGGGGGTGTTACAATCCCAATGTCGGGTGGTGTGATGGAGCAAATGGCATTTATTGGACCTTTGGGGCAGCAGCTGAACATGCTCTTAGTGCAGGGTATGCACTCAGTCGAGGAATATTTGCAAGCATTTCTGATGATAAGACGCTACCCAGGCTCTGAGTGGAGAGCGAGCAGTCGATGGTCGATAGGTTTTATAATGGCCTGCACGGCAAATTTCGAGTTCTGTTGTTAGGACCAAAGTTATTGGGATTCCGAGAATTGGTAGAATCAGCTAGATCTTTGGAAGAAGATTTAGCAAAAGTCAATCGGACGTCGGAGCTTTGGGTACTAGACTCTCCAGATTCTGTAAAATTTGAATATCGAAGGAGGAGGAATAAGAAGTCTAAAATGTCTACTGGTCAGGCTCCATATGGTTGTTTTAAGTGTGGCAAGGAACGGCACTTTGCTCGAGACTGTCGGAGTGGTACTCGGAAGTTAAAGAAAAACTCTGGTGACAAGAAGTTTGAATTCAAGGCGTCGACTACTTCAAAGTCCGGCTATCGAAGGTTCTATAAGAAGGCTAGCACTTTGGGTCCAGCTCCTTCTTCTGTTGCTTCTGGGGTAACTACGGGTCGGACCCCGCGTGCATGCTTTACTTGTGGAAAGCTGGGGCACTTTGCCCGCGATTGCTGGAGCGGATGCCTCAAGTCCGAGAAGAAGCACGCTGTCGTGATGACAGGTACGGCTTAAAGTTATAGTAGTTTAACTTTAAACACTTATTGACCTTGTGCATGTTAGCTTGGAACTGTCGGTGCTAAGCATTGTTCTAATTTTCGGTTAATTCAGCGAGAGCATCGTTCCTTAGGGAGCTTCACATTCCCTGTTAACCAAAGGATTTATATTGCGCATCGGAGTATCTTTGTTGATGGCAAAATACAAATTGGATACGTTGTTGTCTATGATTCTCATTGCACGCGAGTAGAATCTATTGCGTTTAGGTGTGGATAGGGAGTAAAGACTTTGACTTACAAGTGTCGTTACAACCGCTAGAGGAGCTCGACGTGATCTTTGGTATGGACTAGCTCTCAGAGCAGCAAACATACATTGATCAAAATCGCAAGGAAGTCAAGTTGGGAGCAAGTCGTGAGATGACTTTTACGGGCTTCAAAGGGGTCGAGCATGGCGTTGGTGCCTGCTCTTCAGTTGGTTAAGGCAGTTTGGTATGATGCCAAACCGGTCATACGCTCTTCGTATCAGTTAGCGCCCAAGGAGATGGCGGAGCTGAAGGTGCAACTTCAAGAGTTGTTGGATAAGGTTTTGTGCGTTAAAGTTCGTCGTCTTGGAGCATACCGGTCCTCTTTGTTAAGAAGAAGGACGGAATCTTGAGGCTATTTATTGATTATCGGGAGCTCAACAAGTTGACGGAAAAGAACAAGTACCTGATCCCCCGGATCGATGATCTTTTTGATCAGTTGGTCGGGTCGACGGTGTACTCGAAGTTGGATCTCAAGTCCGGGTACTATCAGCTGCGAATAAGGGAGAGTGATATCCTGAAGACAGCGTTCAGTACGAGATACGGGCATTACGAGTTTACGGTCATGCCGTTTGGGCTGACTAATGCGCCATCAGTGTTCATGTATTTAATGAACAGGACCTTCAGGGAGTACATGGACCATTTTGTGATCGTCTTCATCGACGATATTTTGGTGTACTCGCAGAGTGAGGAAGATCACTTCAAGCATCTTCATTTGGTTTTGGAGATGCTAAGGAGGAATCAATTGTATGTCAAGTTCTCGAAGTGCGAGTTTTGGTTGTCCTCAGTGGCGTTCCTTGGTCATATAGTGAGTGGAGAAGGTATTGCAGTGGATCTGGCGAAGATTGTTTCGATACGGGAGTGGCGTGAGCTTTCTACGATAGCGGAAGTCCGGAGCTTTCTGGGGCTTGCCGGCTATTATAGGCGCTTCGTAGAGAACTTCTCGCGGATAGCGTTACCTCTCACTACTTTGACGAGGAAGGAGCAAGAAGTTCGTTTGGATGCCAGAGAGCGCGCGAGCTTTTGAGGAGTTGAAATGTCGGTTGACCACGGTGCCTGTGCTGAGTTCGCCGAGTGGGACCGAAGGTTACGAGATTTATAGTGATGCATCGGGCAGCGGTTTGGGTTGCATGCTACTACAACATGGAAGTGTGATAGCTTATGGCTCGAGACAGCTGAAAGTGCACAAGAGGAATTATCCGGTCCATGACTTGGAGTTAGCGGCCGTGATTTTTGCCTTGAACCTATGGAGGCATTATTTGTACGGTGTGAAGATTGATATCTACACCGATCACAAGAGCCTGAAGTATTTGATTGATCAGAAAGATCTGAATATGCGGCAGCGTAGATGGATGGAGTTCCTGGGAGACTATACATTCAAGATCCACTACGTGCCTGGTAAAGGTAATGCGGTTGCGGACGCGTTGAGTCGTCGGGCCCCAGCTCAAGCCAATTGGCTGTCGATCCATGACGAGCGGTTTGTTCGGTAGTTAGAGGCGTTGGAGATTGTTTGTGTAGATAAGCAATCAAGTGTTGAAGCAGTACTGAATTGGACTGATGTCCAATATGACCTGGCTGATCGGATTCGGCAGACTTTGGATTTGGATGACCATATGAAGCAGTTCATGGTAGAGGCTCTGGATGGGTCAAATTCAAAATTCGTTGTGGAGGACGGATTGCATTGGAAAGACGGTCGTCTTTGTGTCCCAAGCATGGCCAGTTTGCGGGTGGATTTGTTGTACGAGGCGCACCATACCAAGTACTCGATTCACCCGGGGAGCACAAAGATGTACCGCAACGTTAAGAAACTATTTTGGTGGCCGGGTTTGAAGAAGGATGTGGCGCTCTATGTGGCGAAGTGCCAAACTTGCGCCTTGGTGAAGGCGGAGTGCCAAAAGCTGGGAGGATTTCTGAAGTCCTTGCCTATTCCAGAGTGGAAATTCGACGACATCTCTATGGACTTTGTGCACGGTTTGCCAATGTCTCAAAAGGGGAACGATGCCATCAGGGTGGTCGTAGATCAGCTAACGAAGGTGTCGCATTTCATTCCGCATAGGAAGGATGATCCGATGGAAAAGTTGGCAAAGTTATATGTGGATAATATAGTACGGCTTCACGGTGTGCCCCGCAGCATCGTGAGTGACCGAGATGGGTGGTTCACGTCCAATGATTGGAGGCTAGTGCAGCAAATGTTGGGAACAAAGTTAAAATTCAGCACAGCCTTCCATCAGCAAACAGATGGGCAGACCGAGAGGGTCAATAGAACTATGGAAGACATGCTCCACATGTGTGTCTTGGACTTTGGAAAGCAATGGGAAGACCATCATTATTTGGTGGAGGTTGCGTACAACAATAGCTACCAGGCGAGTATTCAAATGACGCCCTTCGAGGCCCTATATGGTAGAAAATGTCGCACGCCGTTGTCTTGGTTAGAAACGGGTTAGTCAAAGTTGTACAAGCGCCAAGAGGTAGAAGATGCTACGTCTTTGGTTCGTACCATTCGGGAAAGGTTGCTAATCGCTCAGGACCATCAGACGAAGTATTATAATGTCAAGCACAGGAACGTGATGTTCGCTGTGGGCGACTGGGTGTACTTAAAGATCAAGCCGTTCAAGGGTGTCTCGCGGATGCGGCGATTGAAAAAGATAAGCCCGAGGTACCTTGGGCCGTTTGAGGTTCTGGAGCGGGTTGGTGAAGCAGCCTATCGGCTGAAGCTTTCAGTGGAGCTTAGTGGTTTACATGATGTATTCCATATATCAGTGCTACGGAAGGCTGTACAAGAGCCTACGCAAGTTATCGCGATCGATCAACTGTCGGTTGATAGTGGGTTGAAGACGAAGGTCAAACCCGTGTGGATTGAGGACTCAGAGGTCAAGTGGCTAAGCAATAAAGAGATCCGGATGGTCAAGGTCCGTTGGGACAATTGCGGTCGAGAGGAGCTCTCTTGGGAGCGAGAGCAGACTATGCTTGACGAATATCCAGAGTTGTTCCGCTCAGGTACAATTTAATTTTGGTACTTTTCTTTCCTTTATGTAATTTCGTGGACGAAATTCTTTTAAGAGCGGGAGAGTTGTAACGCCCCGAAACTCAAAAGAGTGACGGGAGGTGTTTTGGGCCAAATTTGGTATTTGGCGTGGGGCACACGGCCTGGGACACGGGCGTGTCCCAGGGCGTGTCAGGCTCGAGTCAACGTTTTGGCCGCGAGGTCGAAGAATTTGGAGTCGACGATCGTCGAGCAGGGAACACGACCTAGGACACGGGTGTGTCTCAGGGTGTGTCGAGCCTGTGTCGACGATCGGCCCGGGGGTCGACATTTTCGATCGACGATGTGTCGAGACAGGGAACACGGCCTAGGACACAGGCTTGTCTAAGGCCGTGTCGTGTGGTCGACGAACTTCGCTCGACGAAGTGTCGAGATAGTAAACACGGCCTGGAGCCCAGGCGTGTTCGGGTTTGACATGGGCGTGTCAAATAGGACACGGGCGTGTCCAAGACCCGTGTGAGTCTCGGGTTATTTTCGGGGTTGTGTCAATGGGGGCACACGGCCGACAACACGGTCGTGTCAGTTGGAACACAGGTGTGTCAGGTCAAACACGGGCGTGTCGGATGCCCGTGTGTTTTTCCAGACGCTTTAATTTTGACGGCGAATGAGGGACATGGCCCTGGACATGGGCGTGTCACGGGCCGTGTTCGGCCCAGTTTTAGCATTTCAGGCCCGAATCAAGGCCGTTCGTTTCGTTAATTTGGGATCCAATGGCTGGGGGTTGTTCCTGATGGGATACACCCGTGATTGGACCCTTGAAACCCTCATTTCAGAGGTTCTCTTTCTTAAATTATAGAGAGAGAGGAGAGAAAAGGAGGATGAAGAAGCTTAGATCCGGTCTTTGGAGGAGCTTCGGAGCTCCAAATCGTGAACCGACTTCGGATCTACGGAGGCAAAGAGAGTGCGTTGTTTTTCATCCGCTTACATTTCCATGGCGCCAAGGAAGAACGCTAGGGTAACGATTCTCTACTGGAGCATGTGAAGCTCTCCTTCTTTTGCATAGGGAAGCCTGCTCTCGCGAGTTTGTGGTGAGTTTGAGGCGTTCCTTCGGGAAGACATGAATAGTCCCCGTTGTGTAGAGTTCCGTAAACGAGAACGGACTTATGCATGATGTGTGAAGCCTATCCAGACATGTTGGTCTGGATCGGTGATGTTGCATTGCATAAATGCCGGAGAAGACTCCGTGCGAATGTTTGTTTTTCGGGTTTTTACGTGGTAGATTGCAACAGGGAGCCTTGGGGATTAACCCTAAGGTGCACCCGAAAAATTGGGCGGATGCGTGATCTTGCCAACTTGGAGGCCTGGGAGTCAACTTGAACATAACCGGGTTATGTGAAATGTGTGACGGAAACGGGACTCGGGAGAAGTTTGACCTGCGCATATGTTTTAAATTAACGTTGCGATGTGAGCACGGGTTAGATGGAACCGTACCCGTTCTATGTCGTTCGGATTAGAGTCGTTGGCATAGATGAGGGTCTTCGGCGGTCTATGGTTTAAATTACCGTGACCCATGCTGGGAAGACAAATTGCTCATTGCTTGGCCGTCCTGGGGACGGTGGTGAGTCGGCGGGCTGAGACCGTGTTCACCGAGAATGTGCCCTGAGTGCACGGGGTGTGTGGCTGTGTGAGCCTACGCCTGTGATGAAATGTATATTTATACACTGCTTGGTTATGCTAATAAGTGCAGGTAAGGAGCATCGCCGCCCCAAATTGGGGGCGGGATCGTTATAATTTGGTCAGCATTGCTGACCGTTGCTTTTGTTTGCCACCGTGCGGTGGTTTGTTGCTTGCAGGTGCTGCTGGACCAAGCGGTCGATAGCGGGCTAAAGCCCAAATTGCGAAGCCGGCCCTCGAAGGCCTAATTGGAGTGTTTACTTGCTTTTGTTCATGTATGACCGGCCTGCGTGTCGTGGTATGGAAAACGTGTAATAAGAGTATACCATTTGTAAGGCCTTAAGTCCAGTACTTGTGTATGTACTTCATTCCTATTTGGCATTTTAGTGGACATTCATGCTTATTGCTGGGTTCTTTAAATTGCAACTTATAAAACTTCTTCCGCTAGAATGCTCTGTGTAGGACGTTATGATCGGTTGGATGGTTTCCATTGAGTAACCACCCGGTCTGTCTGTGGTATATGGCGTCGGGCCCCGGCCGGACGTACTGTTATATGTTATGAGACGGATAGGGGGCGTTACAGCTCGATCCTCGCATACAAGCGAACTTATTCTCTCGTTCGGTGTTCAGTCCCAGTGTGACTTCCTTAGAGTTGCAATCTATACAGGCACGCTGCCCCAAGAGCCAGTCCATACCAAAGATTATATCGAACTTAGATATCAACAATACAGACACTTCCAATCCGAAATTCTGACTTCATATCCACACCTCAACACAGAAAGACCTATCTGCACGCATCACGCATCTGTTAGGTAAAAACACCTTTACTCTATCTGTCGACACAAGAGTAGACACTCTAATCTATGATACAAAGTCCTCAAAAATAAACGAATGAGAAGCACCGGTATCGAATAGTGCTCTCACCGAATAATCTCGAATAAGGACAAAGCCTATATTCAAACAATTCGTACACAAGCAATGTACAAGGTACTAAGTAAGGAAAGTAGTAAAAATTATATCTTCACTCATACTTGTTACGACATCACTTTGTTTTATGGCCTCCTGCTGGCCAATATTGTACACCCTTGGCTGAGCTGGAGCATATTGGGTTGCAGTAGACTCCACCGCCTTTCCCTTCTCAGCATAAGATGCTCCTATCTTTTTATACTTCCTTGGTAGGCCACTAGGGCATTGACAGGGAAAATGTCCTGGTTTGCCACACGTATATCATGTCTGAATGATTTTGACCAGACGTTGCTCCAAAATTAACCGCAGATGGAGCTTGTCCAAAAGACCTGGACTTTGTTCTCCACTTCTTTCGGTACTCAGATTTTGCAATACACGACATTATGAACTCCGAATTTATCACAGCCAAGTCCCTCTTGCCCTGCACCCTCTTCATGTCCTTATCTAACGAACGAGTTGTATCCACCAATATTTGAAATCCTTGGTTCATCAGACCTGAGAGTAGTAGCCTCAGATCATCCTACAGTGCCTCATAGAACATATTGGTATTACACTCTTCGTTAGCAAAAGTATACCTCGTATATCATCCCAACCTGATAAACTCATGCAAGTAGTTATCCACACTACCCTCACTGTGAGTCAAATGCTGGAACTCAATTTCCATGGTTGTAAGACCCCTTTTATTCAAACAACGGGGTATTATGCCTAGAATCGTCTCTTTGTGTTGACACCATCGCGCCCGGGAAGGTCGTCACTACAAAACACCGATCATGTTGGCCATATCGATCACTGAATAGTAGAAAAATTACGAGAGTACGTGAAATAGAACTCTAACACAAGTACACAATAATCACATATATAATAATAATTCTCTACGAAGGGAGAGTCCATAGCAATAATAATAATACTAGAAATAGGGCACATGCCTGATACATCAAAGTCCTCACAACATGTCACTCATCACGAAAGCAAATCTATAACAACTGCTAGCGAACGAAACTCACTGTCCCAGCTGTCTAAACTCCGGTGCTAGACTTTCCCGTCTCCAAGCGTACCGACCTCCGGGGATGCACCTCCAAGCTGGGCTGCACGATCACCTAAAATGATTTGGTCTGAAAACCATTAGTCTAAAAGACTAAGTCCTATCATCCCCCAACCCTCCCCCATGGCTCCTAGGCACCGTGCGGAGAGGAGGAAAGGGAAGCTCTAAAGGTGGAGAATAAACAAAGCAGGTGACGGTGAAACTATTCTAGCATGAGTATGTAAACAGAGCATGTATATGTAAGCAGTAGTATATGAAAGGTAAACTAAGAAATAGGTAACCTTAACTTATATAAATGTCCATACAAACTTATAAGTTAAGGGGTCTTTTATAAGGCTCCCATCGCATAAAGAGTATTATAACGATTTATACGCTGGGGTGTTAGTTTTCAAGTAAGCAATATATATATCCATAGAACAATAACCTTAGCTTATAAGCACGCTCACACAAGCTTATAAACTAAGGGGTCGTTTTGCATGGCCTATTGTATAAAGCGTCCCATGCCACTTTATACAATAGGTGTCAGGGGTTATATGTAACGATGATGCTATGTCATGCAAGTATGCCATGATGTGAACATGCAAGTGCAACACACCCACCCGACTCTGTGCACACGGACCTTTAGTTCCCCGTTTCTTGAGCCTAACCTCCCAGGATACCTCCGTAGTGGCAAACAGAAGCGGTGGGTTGGGCCTCGCCCACCTCTAAACCTGTAATTGTACTACCAGTCAGACCTATCATACGCCTCAATGCCGGTGCAATAAGCGGAGCTCCTACGTACTCTTGCCGGCAAGTCCACCTGACTTAACTTGGCGAAGTGCAAAACCACACTTGCCGAGTGAATGTATTTGCGTCGGTGCATCAACCCTCCAATACCGAAGACCCACCACCTTATAATTCATGCACATGCAATCTTGCCCATGTGACCCAACCTAACTTCCTGAGACACCGAGGTGAGTGAAAGTGAACCCCTACTTACACTAGTTACTCTTGCAGTTTATTTTACCTACAGTTTAGGTTAGCCCAGGACTGCCCAAGTCATATCCCGTGAAGGGTTCTCGAGGTCACTAGGAACTACGATGGGCTGAAGCCCAAAGCACCTTTTTTATATTACTCTGGAATCAACCATAGTGTGTTTTGACCCTCTCTCTCCCTCCACAGGAAAGGCGATCTTTTGTCGATCTCAAGCACCACCTAAACCTAGTCGACCCAACACTCTGCTCATCCCGAATTCCATTGACATACTCAATTTTGCTTTATCCCGACTAACAAGCCATTAACCCCAATCCATATGCCCAATTCAATTGCTATCTGACTTCATGTAGTCTTACTACATGCAGACATCATATGCTATATGACGTACATGATAGGAGGTAATCCAAATCTTCATCCAATAACCCTATGATAATTAATGAGGACCTATCATGACATATTTAGTATAAATCTAGAAACTTGGAATTTTCCTAGTTAAACAGATATTTTATTTATTTTCCCTAAAAATCCAAATGCCCTAGTTTTGAATATGAAATGGTTTTTATACTCATGCAAAATGCTCCACAAAATTATGATAAATATTAGGCAACTAATAGACAGTAAATTCAAATCTCCCAATTTTTTGCAGGGTTTAGATCTCTGATCCAAAATTTTAAATGTAAACACATATTTAACAATTAAAGAAACAAGTGTTGCAAATATACATCCAAAAATTATGAGAAAATTCAAGCATGACTGAAATGTCCTAAAAACACACCAGACAAAGTTTCAAAATTTTACAGTGAATAATGAACTCTAATTTTAATTTTGATCAATATCCCTCTTTCATAAATTAAAGAAATAACTACATAAGTTGTACACCTAAAAATTATGATAAAATTTCCTCATAAGCGTATTGACCTAAGAACACTACTGAATAAGTTTCACAATTTTCGAATAAGCATTGAGCTCTGAATCTATTATTGAACATATTTACATATTTATAAGCTTGTGAGGTAAGTACTAAAAAATACATTTAAAAATTATAATAAAATTCTGGTATGAGCATAATGATCTAAAACTTCCTCTTCCTAATTTTTTATAATTTCCAGTTAACAGTAAGATCATAATAAACAAATGTCTACCGAGGGCTAAACCATATACTACAAAGGAGGTACTAAAATTATTGTTCCAAAACTTCGAATAAAATTACCAGAGTCTCATGTTAACCCTAAGAATACACTACCCAAGTTTCACCACTTTTCATAGAGTTTGATGACCTAACTTACATGTATAATCTTGTGCCCTAAACTACGGTTTGGGTTTTGAGGGGTTCAACAACCTCTAAATTCCATAATATTTCTACTAGAGGATCTTGATTACCCTAGAGTCCTCTCCACCAAGTTTCAAGTCATTTCAAGGTCACTTGACCCCTTGATCTTCAAACCGTAGGTTTGCACACAAAGGACTTAACCTAATGTTCTAGGGCTCCTCCCTTCAACTTCCACCCAATATCAGTGGAGGGGGTGTTTGTGTGCTATTATGGCTGA
Source organism: Platanthera guangdongensis (assembly GCA_039583875.1). Classification (NCBI taxonomy): domain Eukaryota; kingdom Viridiplantae; phylum Streptophyta; class Magnoliopsida; order Asparagales; family Orchidaceae; genus Platanthera; species Platanthera guangdongensis. Next base: position 166,553,233 of record CM077153.1, on the reverse strand, counting down.
GTGCCAAGATCCATCACCTTGGATGAGGTTGTCCAGCTTAAGAGCACTTAGAGCACTTAACCCTAATTTGACATAAAAGGGTCAACCTTGGGCTACACAATTACCCTATCAAATCAAACCCAAAAGGGGTGAAATTTTTACCAAACCCCTATAATATTCCCCAAGATCACCCACCAAATTTGGGGGTTTTTGAGGTGTTTAAGACACCTAATTAATTTGTACATTATTTTTTAAATTTTTCCAAAAAACTATAGAAAAATATCTCCAAAAATTCCCATTTTTGGTAAGGCATAGGTATAGGTTAGAATGACTCCCTGTCCAAATTTCAGGTCATTTGGACAACAGATGAAGTGGGGGCACTCATTTTAGTCTCTGACTAACCCTAGGTATAGACCCCACCAAAATGAGTTCCTTGGTCAAACCAAACATCCAAATTGGTTCAAATCAATTTTAAAATAAATTAGAAATCAAGACTTACATAATTCATGTTGACTACTTTCTCTGTACAAGCATCTAAGTATTTTTAATAAATAAAAACATCAATAGCATAATATGTGACAGAATTAATGAAATGAAATTAAATAATTCCTAAGATCTAAATCATGGCGCATGAATCTTGGCGCATGAATGAATGGCATCTGGTCATCTTCTCCAGCGTGCCAGCTGCCAGGATCTTCCTGACCTGGAGCAGATTCCAGCCGCCACAGCCGGCCACACGGCCACCTCCCTGGCCTACCACCACCACCACCTCTGTCGAGGATCTTCCCGACCTGGAGGGGCAAATTCCGGTGATCCCGATAGGTTGATTTTTCATGGGAAAATGTGGAAAATGTCTTTCCCAATCGGACTCAGTTGAGCCCGATTCTCATCCCTAATGATCCCTACGATCTACTCATAGAGAGAGAAGAAGGGGAGGACCTTATTGGAGGCTTGAAGTCGCGTTGATCGTCAGGTTGCCATGGTGGTGGTGCCGCCTGAAAGAACTAGTTCCTAATCACCTAGAGGGGGGTGAATAGGTGAACTTAATCATTTTAACTTTAAAGGCAGAAATACTGAATTATAATACCTGTATTTGCAATTCTCTACAGCAATTCAGCACAGATAACACAACAATCACATAATTAATTACACACAGAGTACACACAGATTTTATAGTGGTTCCCCAAGGTCTGGGTACATCCACTTTCCCCCTTCGCCTATCTAGTAGTGTACTAGATTCGGCCTAACTTCTTCACTTCTTCTCAGATCCTCAGATCTTTACAACTCAGAACCCCAAACAGGTTCCTACAACTCAGAGTGATCCCACTCCTACAACTCAGGCACAAAAGCCCTACCACACAGTCTTCACCAAGACTTACACTCAGAGAACAACGTCTCCTACAACTCAGGCACTAGGCCCTACCTCAGTCTTCAACAAGACCTACACTCAGAGCACACTGTCTCCTACACTCAGCCTTTATAAAATAGTCTTACAGCTCAGATCCCTTAGGATCCTACAGAAAATAATGTTTACAAAATTTATAACCACAACTCTGAAAGAGAGAGATGAGTTGACTGGTTTCTTGATGAGTTCTTGGAAGAACTTGGCAGAGATCAACCTCCCTTGGCTTTCTTCAAAGCTTCTTGAATTAGAACACAGTAGGGTTTTATCTCTATGCAGATGATCTTCAATCAACTGCTGACTTGAGATTCTGATTTCAATCTGAATCTTCCTTATCAGCCTGGTTCAACAGTTGGTATTCTTAGAAGGAGCTCTCTCTCTCCAACTTCATAGATCTTCTCTTGAAGGTATTCTTCTTGTTGTGTTGTTTTTCACTTCATTGATTGATTGCTTCTGTTGAAGGAGAAAGGTCTTTAAATAAGCTTTCTCCATGGTGACCGGCTGATCCGGTTTCTAACAATTTTCTGACGGCTCTGACAGTTGCAGTTGACCGGTTGAAATGGCAGCTGTCAAGTCATCCAGTCACTTTTTGAAATCTCTGTCACTGTCTGAAAGTGTCGAGACAGATAGTCTTTATGTGTTGACACAAATAGACTAAGTGTCGACACAAGTAGACTAAGTGTCGACACTAGCCTTCATGGTGTCGACACAACTCCTTGTGTTGTTGTAACAGCTTCTCGACACTACTTCTTCAGAATGTGTTGACACTGATCCTGTGTGTCGACACAAGCCTTCTGTTGAATGTGTCGACACTGGTTGAGTGTGTCGACACAAATACTTCTTCAATACTTAGTTGATTTCTGTTGTGTGTCGACACAACTCCTTTGTGTCGACACATCTTCTTGTGTTGAGACTTTGCTAAGTGTCGACACATCTCCTTTGTGTCGACACATTCCTTCATGTGTTGAAACTTTGTTGAGTGTCGACACATCTTCTTGTGTCGACACATGTACTTGAACTTTGTTGAAGTTTGCTGAGTGTCGACACAGGCTCCTAGTGTCGACACATGTACTTGAACTTTGTTGAAGTTTGCTGAGTGTCGACACAACCTCCTAGTGTCGACACTTTTGCTGTCGACAAAGTTTCTCTGGGTGTCGACACTGCCTCTATGTGTCGACACTGATTATGTAGTCAATTCTTCATTATGTGTCGACGCTGCCTGTATGTGTCGACACTTTCCTTCTGGTGTCGACTCTGCCTTTCTGGTGTCGACACAATTACTCCAAGTGTCGACACAGCTTCTCTAGGTGTCGACACAAGCCTTCTTAAGTGTCCACACTTTTCTTCTAGGTGTCGACACATGGACTTAGAATCTTTTATGCTTTCCCTGCAATTACCTAATCTGCACACATAAACTCAAAGCACATCAAATACATCTTGATGTATATTATTGAGTAGGGTGAGGCTTCTTCAAATCAGGTATATATATTCCAATGTACCCAACAATCTCCCCCTATTTGGAGAAGTCATAACCCTTAGTCAATGATATACACCATACATAACAAATTCTCAGTATGATGTAAAATAGTATCATATGACAGGGAAAATATTAAACATGTATAAACAAAACATGTATAAATAATTATCTCAGAACAATTAATGTAATGGATTGAACATATAACATTGTTCTTACAACTCCAAACATTTTCATTAATCAAAAATTTACATAGAGTTAAATGCAAATGATTACAAATTGTAAACTTAAGAAAATTTCTATCATATGGCTGCTCAGGCTCCTTGATAACAATCCCCTTTCCAGATTGAATCTTTGCTTGAACTGGAGCATCATTGTCATCAACAGGCTTCTTCCCTTTGAGATCTTTCTTTCTCAGCTCTTCAGCCTTTATCTTCTGCCTTTCAAAATAGTGATAAGGCTTAGGGAAATACTTGCTAGGCTCCTATGCATTAGGAGGTAGCTTTCCCAGTTTAGCCTTCCTTCTATATTGTACAATGGCCTCTTGCCTATTCTCATGTTTTCTCCACTCTAGGTCAGAATACCACTTGCCTCTATCCAGGACATTGTCCTTAGTAGCCTTCCAAGCAGTCAATATGATATTCCTGGATGTGGGGCTCCATTGTTCAAAATCTGGCCTTAATTCAGCTTGCTCTCTGAACCTTTTCTTAGATAATTGAGTCTCTTGTTCTTTTAATAATGCTTCTTGCTCTTTGAGTACTGCCTCTGGCACAGGCTGTACTACTTTCTCAAAGATAATATTCTGATTACCCTCAGGAGGACTGTACATAGATTGTACCTCCTGATGTATCACATCAAAATCTGCAGGAGGATATATCACTTGAGCCACTTCAGCTTGCTCTCCTCCAAAGTATGTGTTAAATTTTATCAACGTGGTCAGCAAGATAGCCCAAACGCCAAATTAATATCTTCGGAACTACCAAGTTCTCACGTTGAACCAGCGGAAAACCAAGGAACAAAGGTTAATCTCAACAAACAGAAGCACAAGCAGATCTTTTATTCATTCACTTCTTTACAACATGAGGCATACATAGCGAGACATGATTTCGCTAGTATAACAGCTGTAAACAAAAAGCACCAAAAACCAAGCAGGGCGGACAGCACCGGAGTCCGCCGAGACCGCCGAGGTCACCGAGGTCGCCGAGTCCGCTGAGATCGCCCGAACTTAAGCTGCAATCCGCCGAATAGCTACGGAGTCCGCTGAAGCCGCGAGGCCACGCGGACTCACCGTTATTCATCTCCTGCTGAACCTGAACTGAGGAACACCCCCTACCCGCCTGAAGCCGGCGGACAGGTTATTGAAGCTGGCAAAGATGAAATAGAACTGATAAGCCGCAGAGCGACCTCCTGCTGAGTCCGCAGAGACCGCACACTTCCAAGTACTTGACTGAAGTCACAGCCAAACTCCTGGCTCCTTGAAGCTACCCGCGCGACCTGCATATAGCAAACGTCAGCACTGAATCAATTCGCGCGGACAGACAAACTGAGACCGCAGCTCCTTGCCCAACCCAACTTACTGTTCACTCAAGTTACTATAGATGTGCCAGGGGAGTCCTATTTATAGGCGAGGTGAGGAGTGTGGTCACCGCCCTAGAGATAGCGACACCGCACTAGCCCACGCGATAGCAAAACACTGTCCGCCTAGTACGCAAGGACTTAGCCGGATACTAAGGAAAACCGCCAGGAGCAAGGCAACATTGGCGAACCCTCTCCAGTCCGCCCAAGCTATGCGGACAAGGCATCAGCCCGCAAAGCTTCCAACCACTGCAGGATAGCAACCCCCTTCAATGGCTGTCCGCACCAACCCGAGGCAGTCTGCAAGACTCAAGCCTCAATCCGCCACAAGTCCACGACCGAAGGCAGATAGCAAGTCCGCCCGGTCAACAGCGGACTTGGCGGATATGGCGGACACAATGGTCTTGGCACAGAGTGTGACCAAGTCCAAAACCATCAAAGGCCAGTGCGAGCATGGCGGACACAAACTCCCATCCGCCAAACACCGTAGCACAGACCGCCAGCAGTCCGCAAGCTCATCGCACTCCTGCCCAACGCAGCAACCATCTCCCGGACTCCAAAAACAGTCTGCCAATGACCTCCACAGCAAAGAACCTGCTGTACCACCAGAGCTCGACAAGGCCTCAGCCAAGCTCTAAGCCCAGTCCGCAATAGCCCATACCGCAGACACACCAGTTCGCAAGCTTCCCGCGGACATGAGCCAAACCGCCTATCAGCACAAGCTTGCAACCGCGACCACTGAGTAAAGCACCAGTCCGCAAGCCTCTATCCGCTCAGGACGCTCCTTGGCAAAACCAATCAGCAAACGCCCTATCCGCAGATAACAGGCCGCATAGCCCGCGGACTTCATGCAAACAACTCGCTCAAAAGACAGTCGGCTTTTCACTAGACCTTCCACCAGGCCGCACATCACAGTCCGCCCAGTCCGCCTAGTCCGCCAAAGCTGTCCGCCCAGGCCGCCCGGCCTGTCCCGTCAACCACTTCCACTTCACAAATTTCAACACTCCCCCTTGAAGTGGGAAGTGGTGACCAAGCCCAACAAGCTGCGCAAGTGTTCAAAGGGCCCCTTCGACAGTGGCTTTGTGAAGATGTCAGCAAGATTATCTTCACTCCGAACATGCCCGACCAGCAGAGACCCCTCCAACACCTTCTCCCTGATGAAGTGGTGATCAATCTCTATATGCTTGGTCCTTGCGTGGCACACTGGATTGTTAACCAGTTTGAGAGCACTCTCATTGTCACCCCGGAGTAAAGTAGGCCCTTGCACTTCTTCATGAACATCCTCTATAAGCCTCCTCAACCAAACGGCTTCCCGAGAAGCCAAGGCCGAAGCCTTATACTCCGCCTCTGTGGTTGAAACCGATACCGAGTCCTGCTTCTTGCTACACCACGAGATGCTAGCTGAACCGCAAGTGAACACATAACCTGAAGTAGACCTCCTATCATCCGAATCACCACCATAGTCAGCATCTGTGTACCCGAGCAACGCAAACTCTGAGTCCCTTCTATAGAGAAGTCCCATGTTAGAAGAAGCCTTGACATACTTCAGAATACCCTTTGCCGCCACTAGATGAGATTTCCTTGGTTCAGTCATATACCGACTTACTCGGCCAACAGCATAAGAAATGTCCGGCCTTGTAATCGTCAGGTAGATCACGCTCCCAACAAGAGCCCTGAACACCAAGGGATCATGAAGAACCCTTCCCTCATCTCGTCGAAGCTTCAGCCCAGGTTCCAGTGGAGTATAGCACATCTTCCCTTCACCCATGCCGAACCGCTTCACAATGCGATCAGCATACCGTTTCTGGCAAATGAGAACCCCGCACTCCTTCCTCACCACTTCAAGACCGAGAAAGTGATACAACTCTCCCAAGTCTTTCATCTCGAAGCATATAGCAAGCTCTGCCCTGATCCTCGCTACATCCCCCTCCGAGTTCCCTGTGATGATCATGTCATCCACATACAGCAGGACCAAGACTTGTAGCTCCCCCTTCTTCTTGACGAACAAGCTTGAATCCGAGTTGGAAACAAGGTATCCACAGAATTGCAAGTACTCTGCAATCTTCCCATACCATGCTCTAGTAGCTTGCTTCAACCCATAGAAAGCCTTCCTGAGTTTGCAGACATAGTCCGGATGCTTTTCAGAGACAAAACCAAGCGGCTGATCCATGAAGATATCCTTGTCAATCTCTCCATAAAGAAAAGCATTCTTCACATCGATTTGCCAAAACCTCCATCCCTTGCTAGCAGCCAAGGTGATCACCACTCTTATTGAAGTCATCTTCGCAACTGGACTGAATGTCTCCTCATAGTCTTCTCCATACTGCTGTGAGAATCCTCTAGCGACCAGGCGAGCCTCAAACCGATCAATGCTCCCATCAGCCTTCTTCTTCAACTTGTACACCCACTTGCAAGTGACCAGAGTAATGCCATCAACCTTGGGCACAAGGTCCCAGGTTTCATTCTTCTTCAGATCATCAATCTCTTCTTTCATGGCACTTTCCCACTCCTTCACTCCAGTGGCCTCGTTGAAGTTTGCAGGCTCTCGCTCATCCAGAGGACCTGCAAAGAAGCAGGAGACAAATCTCACTGTATTCCCATCACAGTACCGAGCCGGTGGCTTAACCACCCTCTTCGATCTCCGAAGAATCGGCTCCTTGCTCACTGCTTCTGTTGCTTCTTCGGGCTCAACTCCTACCTGGGGCAAGCATTGAGCAGTGCTCCCCCTGCTTCCTGAGCCAGAAGGCTCAGCCTCAGAGTTAGAAGCAACAGGAGCTGCTGGTGAAACAGCAAGCTCCTCTTCCAAGCCTTCAGTAGCCGCCATCGGTGCTTCATCAACCTTGCTACTTCCAGTTAGCTCAACCGAGCCACCTCCATATGACGTCAGCTCGTCAAAGACAACGTCTTTTGATACCACGAACTTCTTCATCACAAGGTCCATGCATTTCCATCCCTTCTTCCGCTCATCGTAGCCAACAAAGACAAGCTTCCTTGCCTTCGCATCCAGCTTAGTCCGTAAAGCATCCGGGACATGCACGTAGCAAGTTGAACCGAACACCCGAAGGTGTCCCACACTCGGCTTCTCCTTCAGCAACAGCTCAATAGGAGTCTTCATGTTGATAGGGCTGAGTGGCATCCGGTTGATGACATAAGCAGCACAAGACATCCCCTCCGCCCAAAAGGACCTTTGGATATCTTTCGCATTAAGCCAACATTTGCAGGTCTCCGTCAGATGACGGATCTTCCGCTCCGCTACCCCATTTTGTTGTGGAGTGTGAGCACAAGTAAGCTCTCGTTGGATCCCGTGCTTCCTGCAGAAGTTAGAAAACTCAGAGGAAACAAATTCACCCCCGTTATCAGTTCTAAGCTTCTTAATCCGCAAGCCAAGTCAGCCTTCTACCAACTCCTTAAACTCCACAAACAAACGGAAGGCTTCCGACTTCTCCTTTAAGAAGTACACCCAAGTATACCTTGAGTAGTCATCAACCAAGACAAGCATGTATCTGCTTCCTCCAAGGCTGGCAGTAACCGTCGGTCCCATCAGGTCGCCATGAATACACTCCAATGGTTTCTTGCTCCTTATTTGTGATTTATTAAACGGAAGGCGATGTGCCTTACCGTATTGACAGCCCGCGCAAACATGCCCATCACCAAAGGAGGACAACTTCGGCAACCCCTTCACCAGATTTCTACTCGCCATTGTCTTCAGCGTGTCCATGCCAACATGCCCCAGCCTCTCATGCCAGATAGCAGCGCTATCATTGGTCTTCATCCTATCAACATAAGAATTGGTGGCAAGAACAAACAAGTTCTTCACCCTCCTCCCTACATGAGCAATATCAGACTTCACCGCTGATACGTTGCGAAGGAACCTCACGTCTGTTGGCCCAAACAGAACGTGATAACCAGCGTCCACCGCATTGGTCACCGAGAAGAGGTTTTTCTTCATGCCCGGCACGTGATACACACTCCTTAACGTGAGTGGCCCCTGATCACTACCCAAAGACACGACCCCCTCTTTCTATACTGCATAAACAGTATTATCAGCAGTGATAATAGCTTCATTACCTGAGTAAGCCTGCATGGAGGTGAACTTCGATTTGTCTCCGGTGAGGTGATGACCACACCCGGAGTCCACGATCCACTCGCCGTTGAATTCCTCAACAGACAAGGCCCGGACACAAGTGCCCGTCATAAAAGCTCCGCCCCATTCTGCATCTTCACTTCTCGAGCAAGCTTCCTCCTTTCCCGCAGCATGCCCAGGCTGCAGTTTGACCTTGCAATCCCGCTTGAAGTGCCCTCGCTGGTGACACCGGTAGCACTTCATGTTCTTCTTCCAGTCCTTAGGAGCATTGCTCCTCTCCGACTGATATGAAGTTGAAGTCTCCTTCTCACCAGCGGCCTACACCTTCTTCTTCTTCTTCCCTTCCCATCCTTTCTTCTTGCCTGAGAAGAGAGCTTCGCTGCCTTCCTGATTCAGGTTCACTCCAGCCATCTGCCTTGCCAAGCTCTCCTGCGATGCAAGCAGATTCTCCAGCTCCAGCAAAGATGGCTGAGTAGCCCACCCTTGAACAGATGTTACAAAGGCCACATACTCCTTCTGCAAGCCACGGATAATGTGCCTTTTCATCTTCGCCTCAGAGATAGGCTCATCAGGATCCAGTGCCGACAGCTCAGCACACAAGCTCTTCATCTTTAAGAAGTACTTGGAGATGGAAAGGTCTCCCTGAGTTGCCCTGGCCAACTCATTCTCCAGGAACTGAAGCCGCGCCACATTCTTCCTATTGAACAACTCAATAATGGTTGTCCAAATATCAGCAGCCGACTCACATCCAACGATGTGATCAAACAGTTCCGGAGACACATCCCTCTTCAGAATGAACTCTGCCTTAGCATTTGTTCTTCTCCAGAGCCTAACCTGCTCAGCAGTACCGAAAGCAGCATTGACTTCCTTCCTGTCGTCACCACCGACGACTTCCCACAGCTCCTCGCCAAGAAGATAACTCCTCATGCACGACTTCCACTTCTTAAAGTTAGTCGGCGTTAAGAGTTCAATGCCCAGACCTCTTGCAAAGCTCCCTTCCATTGCAACACCTGTTGGCAACCTTTCAGAAGCTTCGAGCAACAACACAGGTTGATCACCACTCAATCACTGAGTAACAACACTGGCTGACTTCCGCTCATGCAACTGAACCTCCCTCTGATACCATGTTAAAGTTTCTCAACGTGGTCAGCAAGATATCCCAAACGCTAAATTAATATCTTCAGAACTACCTAGTTCTCACGTTAAACCAGCGAAAAACCAAGGAACAAAGGTTAATCCCAACAAACAAAAGCACAAGCAGATCTTTTATTCATTCACTTCTTTATAACACAAGGCATACATAGCGAGACATGATTTCACTAGTATAATAGCTGTAAACAAAAAGCACCAAAAACCGAGCAGGGCAGACAGCACCGGAGTCCGCCGAGACCGTCGAGGTCACCGAGGTCGCCGAGTCCGCTGAGATCGCCCGAACTTAAGCTACAATCCGCCGAATAGCCACGGAGTCCGCTGAAGCCGCGAGGCCGCGCAGACACATCGTTATTCATCTCCTGTTGAACCTGAACTGAGGAACACCCCCTACCCTCCTAAAGCTGGCGGACAGGTTATTGAAGCTGGCAAAGATGAAACAGAACTGACAAGCCGCAGAGCGACCTCCTGCTGAGTCCGCAGAGACCGCACACTTCCAAGTACTTAACCGAAGTCACAGCCAAACTCCTAGCTCCTTGAAGCTACCCGTGCGACCTGCACACAGCAAACGTCAGCACTGAATCAATCCGCGTGGACAGACAAACTGAGACCGCAGCTCCTTTCCCAACCCAAGTTACTGTTCACTCAAGTTACTGTAGATGTGCCAGGGGAGTCTTATTTATAGGCGAGGTGAGGAGTGTGGTCGCCGCCCTAGAGATAGCAACACCGCCCTAGCCCGCACGATAGCAAAACACCGTCCGCCGAGTCCGAAAGGACTTCGCCGGATACCAAGGAAAATCGCCAGGAGCAAGGAAACATTGGCGAACCCTCTCCAGTCCGCCCAAGCTATGCGGACAAGGCATCAGCCCGCAAAGCTTCCAACCACTGCAGGACAGCAACCCCCTTCAATGGCTATCCGCACCAACCCGAGGCAGTCTGCAAAACTCAAGCCTCAATCTGCCACAAGTCCACGACCAAAGGCAGATAGCAAGTCCGCCCGGTCAACAGCGGACTTGGCGGATACGGCGGACACAATGGTCTTGGCACAGAGTGTGACCAAGTCCAAAACCATCAAAGGCTAGTGCGAGCATGGCGGACACAAACTCCCGTCCGCCAAACAACGTAGCACAGACCGCCTGCAGTCCGCAAGCTCCTCGCACTCCTTCCCAACGCAGCAAACATCTTCCGGACTCCAAAACCAGTCCGCCAATGACCTCCACAGCAAAGCACCTGCTGTACCACCAGAGCTCGACAAGGCGTCAGCTAAGCTCTAAGCCCAGTCCGCAACAGCCCATACCGCGGACACACCAGTCCGTAATCTTCCCGCGGACATGAGCCAAACCGTCTATCAGCATAAGCTTGCAACCGCGGCCACTGAGCAAAGCACCAGTCAGCAAGCCTCTATCCGCTCAGGCCGCTCCTTGGCAAAACCAATCAGCAAACGCCCTATCCGCAGATAACAGGCCGCATAGTCTGCGGACTTCATGCAAACAACCCGCTCAGAAGACAGTCGGCTTTTCACTAGACCCTCCACCAGGTCGCGCATCACAGTCCACCCAGTCCGCCTAGTCCGGCAAAGCTGTCCGCCCAGGCCGCCCGGCCTGTCCCGTCAACCACTTCCACTTCACAAATTTCAATAGTATGCATGATTTATTCCAGACTCTGCCACATTGTCATCATCACATAAAGGTGGATATCCAAGGGTAGCTCTGCTGGAGTTTGAAATCCACTTTGCATGATCAGAGCCTGTCTTGACTAAAACCCTCTCACCCTTTATGACTTCTCTCTCTATGTGATACCTAAGATCATCTTTCTGGAATCTGATTTGAGCATTCAAATAATTAACTCCATCCTTATAAAAAGGTTTTAACTTTTGTAGCCTGTCAGTAATAATCGTCTGAGAATCCTCAATAGCAGTGTGAACTGCAAGTAGGATTTCTTGGAGTTGCTTATCAAACTCAGCTTTGGCAGCAGCACTGTGTGCAGTCTAGGCAGTAGCTAGATTCTTCATTTCAGTGACAATGGCATTATGTGAAGCAGTGAGATTATAATTCATCCTTATCTGGTTTTCCAGGATATAGCCTTGTTTGACTGCCAGATCATCAATCTGTTTCTTGAGATTCTCTTGATGTGTAGCCAGATAGACCACTGCATTCCCTCTTTTATGGAAACAATCAATCATTTCCTTTTTTGTTTTGATTCACTTCAAATCTTATAGATTTGATGTCTTGTGATAGATCAAATTACAGGGATTTATGCCCTTCATCCATATACTTTTCTAAAGTTTTTCTTTCCTCATCTAGCTTAATCTGCAAAGCCACCATCAGTGAACTATAATCAGTAGATGGGGCAGGCTGTGGAGCAATTGTCTGTAGTGCTTTCTTGTAGTTCTGGCTTCTTCTCTTGAAGACCTGTAACTTCCTTTTCTTGGCTCTAGCAGCCTCTTCATCCTCTGAAGCAGAAGTGCTAGCAATATCTACTATATCCTTAGGACTAGGAGGTAACTCCTTCTCAGTCCTTTTTATTTGCTCAGCATCCTTTGGCTCCATAGTCTCTTGTCTAGCAGACTCCTCTATTTGCTCCCCCTCAATATTGATCTTCTCTCGCTCAACAGCAGCTATCTCTCTCTCAAGGTCTGTCTGTACAAGATCAGGGACCAGCTCTTCTAAAGTAAACTCATGTTGAGGTTGTTCCGAAGAATCTCTAATCTCAGGAGCAACTGATTCTATATTGGCAGCAACAGATCTGTCCTCCATGACAACATCTTGTGGTTGAGGTTGTATGTGTGTTTGCTGATCAACATCAAGTAATGGTTTAGACAAAACTTCATCCTCAATAGTAAAATCTAATTGATTAACTTCAGTAATTACCTCGAGAATGATTTGGGTAGCCCTTTCACTCTCTAATGGAGTTGGCTCTTCTACATGTAGAGGCTCCCCCTGGAGTGGATCCAGGTGAATTGGGCTTGCTGAGGGTAGCTCCCCCTACCTCTGAGCATCTTCTTGTCTTGCTGGTGACTGTCCAGCATTGTCATCTCCTCCATCATCAGAACTAAACACCACTTGCTCCTCTGAGCTACTTGAGGATTCTTGAGCCACAATGGCTGTCTTCTTCTTCTTCTTCTGTGGTGTTTCCTTTTCTGGAGGTAGCATCTCTTTTGTCAATACTCTATCCCACCTTGAGAAAATTCTCACATCCATTATCCTCATGTGGTTTATCTTTGAACCAGCAGCTTGATTCATCACTTCAGGTATACTGCCAGCTAAGTATAGACTCAGAATTCTTCCCAGATTGGGTTTCCTCAGGCTCTCTTTTATCTTATCAAACATGACTGCAGACCAATCAGTATTAAGGTTGAAAATTATCCTTGTTATGAGACTGAACATGTGAGCAGATATTCTATCATGCCAACCCGGCTTGCTCAGTATTACTTTTCCTACTATTTTAGATAGAAACTTTCCTTGTATGTTCATTCCTTTTCTGTTGAAAACTGATCCAATTTTCAGGTTTGAGTCTAATCCACACCATTTCAATGCCTCTCTAGTCTTAGAAGCAGATACATCTTCTTCCTCTTTTGTTCTTGGTAGTTGAAGTACCTTTCTTAGACTTTTCTGTGTGACCTTGACTTTTGTCCCATGTACTATGGACTTAATCTTGAGTCTAGTATCATCAAGTGAAGCTGCACTCAAGAATTCAAGGACCTCCTTCTTCCAGATCTTGATAGGTTCTGATACAAGATACTCTAGTCCAGTCTCGGCAATTAGGGTTACCACACCTTTGATTTCTGGTTCCGCATCATCAAAGGCGTGACGCACGAGCTCATATCCTTCATTAATATTCTCTTCTAGCTTGGGCGCCATTAGGGTTTGAAGAAGTTTTTAATTTAGAGAAGAGAGATGTCGACACACAAGTTTGGTCTCGAAACTAAGGTGAGCATATCGACAAACAATGGGGAAAACCTATTTATACCTTTCTAAAATTGAAGGTGAAAAGGCGCGTTAACATACTTGAATTGTCTCGACACTGTTGAAAAGTGTCAATACTTACTGAAAATGTCTCGACAACTATGTGTCGACAAAAATATAGTCGACAGAATATATGTGTCGACACTTATACATCTCAGCTTGACACTTAGTAGAGACTTTACTAAACTAAATCTGTGTAAATCCTAAGTGTCGACAACACCCTAAATGTGTCGACACCTACACTGCATGTGTCGACACTAATTCTCTGAAGTGTCGACACTGACTTTCTAGATGTGTCGACACCATTTCTCTGAAATGTCGACACCACTTCTATGTGTCGACACAGACAACTCTGTGTGTCGACGCTATTTTACTTAGCCAGTTTTTTGTAAACTATCCTAAGTTTATCATCCCTAATTCAATTTTAAACTTATTTAATTTGGTTTCATCTAAGGGCTTAGTATACATATCAACTAACTGATTATCTGTATTTATATACTCTAAGGAAATGTCTCCTTTTTCTACATGTTCTCTTAGAAAATGGTATTTTATTTCTATATTCTTAGTCCTACTATGGGAGACAGGATTATTTGCAATAGAAATGGCACTAGTAGAATCACAAAATAAAGGTGTTCTACTTACTTGAATACCATAATCTTCTTGCTGGTGTTGTATCCATAGTAGCTGTGTACAGCAGCTTCCTGCAGCAACATACTCTGACTCAGCTATGGAGATAGCCACACTGGTCTGCTTCTTGCTACTCCAAGACACGAGCCTTCCACTTAGAAATTGACAGGTACCTGTGGTACTCTTTCTATCTTCCTTGCAACCTGCAAAATCTGCATTTGAATAACCTATCAATTCAAAATCTCCATTCCTAGGGTATCAAAGGCCTAGATAAGGTGTGCCCTTAAGATATCTCAAAATTCTTTTGACTGCTGTCAAATGAGATTCTTTAGGGCAAACTTGGTACCTAGCACAGACACATGTAGCATACATGATATCTGGTCTACTAGCAGTCAGATATAATAGGGAGCCAACTATCCCTCTATACAAAGTTTCATCTACAGGTTTCCCTACATCATCCTTGCTTAAAGACGTTTTTGACCCCATAGGAGTTTTCATGGTAGTGGATGATTCCATACCATACTTACTTATCAATTCTAGGGTGAACTTAGACTGGCATATGGATAATCCATCTTCAGTCTGTCTAACTTGGAGTCCCAAGAAGAACTTCAGTTCCCCCATACTGCTCATTTCAATTTGTCCTTGCATGAGTTTTGCAAACTTTCTGCAAATACTACTTTCTGTAGACCCAAATATGATGTCATCTACATATATATGGACTAAGATAATCATGCCTCTGGATTCCCTAAGGAATAGAGTCTTGTCTATTTTCCCCCTTGAGAATTTGTTCTCAATGAGGAAACTAGACAGGGTTTCATACCAAGCCCTAGGGGCTTGTTTTAACCCATAGAAAGCCTTCCTAAGTCTATATACATAATAAGGTTTAAGAGAATCTACAAAACCTGATGGCTGCTCTACATAGACTTCTTCCTTCAGGTTACCATTCAGAAAAGCTGAATTAACATCCATTTGATATACCTTAAATCCTTGATATGTTGCATAGGCAAGGAACATCCTTATTGCTTCCAGTCTTGCTACTGGAGCAAAGGTTTGATCAAAATCAATACCTTCTTCCTGCATATATCCTCTTGCAACTAGTCTAGCTTTATTCTTAATAATAATTCCATTCTCATCCAACTTGTTCCTAAAGATCCACTTAGTTCCAATAATGTTGTGGTCCTTTGGTTTAGGAACTAGCTCCCAGACCTTGCATATTTTGAACTGGTTCAACTCCTCTTGCATGGCCTCAATCCAATGAGGGTCTCCAATAATTTGATTCCTGCTCCTTATTTGTACCCCTTGGTTGAGATCTCCAATAATTTGATTGGCTGGATGATCTTTTAAATGCCTATTTGCTGGAGGCTGCCTGTCTTCTGGTTGTACACCTTCAGCTTCTTCATTCAACTGCACCTCTTGGTCTTCTTCAGTAATAGGAGTGTCTTGTACTCCCTCTGGACAGCAGCCACCATCTTCCACTTGCTGACTTGCAGAAGAACCTTCTGTTAAGGTAAGCTTCTCCATTCTCTCAGTTACACCTGTAGAGCTGCAAACACTTCTAGGAAATTCATTATTAATGAGCCTTGCTTCATCAAAAACTACATGTACTGACTGTTCTACAACTTGAGTAATCAAGTTGTAGACCCTATAAGCCTTACTGTTGTTGTTGTACCCAACAAAGATCCCCTCTTGGGATTTGGCAGCAAACTTGGTTAGATAAGACTTACCATTATTAAGGATATATCACTTGCAACCAAAGATCCTGAAATAGGATAGATTTGGTTTTCTGCCCTTCACAATCTCATAGGGGGTCTTCTTGTGGCTCTTGGTGATAGTAGACCTATTGATTACATGACATGCAGTATTAACTGCCTCAGCCCAGAAATGTTCTGAGAGAGAAGTGTCACTCAATAGGGTTCTACCAGCCTCTATTAAGGTTCTATTTTTCCTTTCAGCAATACCATTTTGCTGAGGTGTTCTTGGTGAGGAAAATTCCTGAAAAATTCCAAACTCTTCACACAGTTTTATCAAACTTTCAGACTGAAATTCAGTACTATGGTCACTTCTGATTTTGACCACTGTACTGTTCAATTCATTCTGAATTTGTTTAACAAAACTGTTGGAACCCCAGTTTGGATTTGGGCAAAGATCACTATTATGATTGTTTAGATTGACCCAACATGTATATTCATGGGTCATAGGATTAGTCCAGGACAGGTCATTCAGAAGGACTCTCCAGCTTTGCAGAAAAGAAGTGAAAGAAATGCAGTCAAGACAAAGGCAGAAAATCAGATCGACGATCGTCGAACGTAGTTCGACGAACGGCGATCTCCGCTCGACGAATTCTGAGCTCGACGAACTGCAAGCTCCGATCGACGAATGCAGACAAGATATTCAGCTCGACGAATCCAGCTGAGTTCGACGAACGTCGAACTCAGGTCGACGTTTGCAGACAGATTCTCAGGTCGACGATCTTGCATCTCAGCTCGACGATTGATTGACTCGACGAACTTTCTGATCGACGATTTCTGTGGAATCAGTAACAGTTGGCAGAATTAATTGGGGATTAATTACAGTCAACATTCCCAGTGAAAATAGCCGTTCAAATGGACAGTTACAGTTGGATTAATTATAGATCAATTTTCAAAGCATATTCTACTCTTGGGAATGCTTCTTCAGCCATAAAATCTACAGATTTCATATACAGATATATAGACAGAGCAAACATACAGAGATAAAATAGAGAAAGAGAAAAACAAGTACAGTAACACAATAGAAAGGGCAATATCACTTGAACAACAACTAGAAGCCCTAGACCAGAGGAGATAACAATATCAAGAAGAAGAACATCCATTTATATCAAGAGTCTTCTTCTTCCTCATTCCTACAGGACAACTTCAAGGACAACAAAACTCTATCTGTCAGAAGTTCCTGAAGCATCACTGGTCCAGGCCTGAAGATTGAAGGCCTATCACCCTGAAGCAGTGCTCCAGTATTCCTGATCCATTCAAGATCTCAGGGGGAGCAAGCTGCTAACATCTTTCCACTCAAATCTTCTCTCTGATTGTTGACAGAGAAGATACCATCACCCATTTTCCCTCTCCTGTAAAGGGTTGTGACTCCCTTTAAAAGTCATTTCTGGTTGCAAGTCTCCTTATCAAAAGACTTGAGGTTTGGTTTTTGGGACCTTATCAAAACCCATTGGTGCCAGGACACCTGATCAACTCCTTCCTGCAGTGGATTCCTACCAGGGTGGTAGAAGAGTGGACTACCCAGATTTGGGGAACCACTATAAAAATCCTTGTGTCTTCTGTGTGGCTTGATCTTCTTTCTTTATTCTGTGCTGTGATTTTTCTCTAATCAGCTTAGTTAAGATCTATCTCTTTCAATTGGTATCAGAGCCAAGTTGGTTAAACATACCACACCTTGGTGGTTGTACAGGCTAACACCTGAACCAAAAGATCCTTTGGTAGATCTTAAAATTCTTTTGAGTTTATCATGGCACAAATGGAAGAGATTTCAAGCACCAGACTCCCTATGTGCAATCTAAACTTGCTTGCACTATGGAAGACAAGGATTAGGTTTTACATGAACTCCATTGATGAATGTATTTTCAATTCCATCTTATCAGGTCCAGCTCAAACAACAAGTTCAAATGTTGTTCCTTCTCCTCAATGGACAGATGCCCAGAAAAGACTAAAGATTGCTGATGCTCAAGCAATGAACATTCTAGCACAATCAATGTCTGATGACATTTTTGAAGATATTGCTGAATGTTCATCTGCAAAAGAAATGTGGGACACACTCACAGCAATGGCTGCAGGATCAGCTGAAGAAAGCAATCTAGAGGCTGACAACAGGTGTATATTTGATGATTCACCCAGCACATCTGTAGATGAAGAAGAATTAAAAGCAAGAGAGTTCTGCCTCATGGCCATCAATGCCTCTTGCAGCACTTCTAAAGAAGAATCAGACTCTGAAGCAGAATCAGAAGAAGAACTGGTAATAACTACCCTTGATTTTACACCAGAAATATTTGAAAATCTCAACAAAATTCCTGTTCAATATAATTCGTCGAACGGAGCTCGACGAAATCAACTCAATTCGTCGAACGACGCTCGACGATCTCTGAACAGAGAATTTATCTTTAACTGGATTAGATTGTGTGGTCGACAAAGTCATTGCCGTTCGTCGAACTCTCCTCGACGAACTCACTCAAAATCGTCGAACGCAAAATTTCAGGACAAAAACTATAAACCAACAAACAATCTTCCTGAATGTTCTTTTATTTCTGACTATTATAAAAGAGAACCAGGACCCAATGTTTTCTGGGTCCAGAGCTCCTAACATCTTCTTGCAGGAAAAGAATTCAGTCCAGCAAACATACATGCTATATCAGTGGCTGTCAGATTTGGGCAAAGAAATGTAATGAGGGGGAGATTGGTTGAATAATGGTTATGCAAAATAGGGGGAGATGCCTCTAAATGCAACTACAGAAGTTCTAGCAGCAGCAACAAACAACAAGCCATAATAATGCAGATTTGGACAAGGATCATCAACAGCAACAACAGTTTTTCTTGATCCAGATTTAGGGGAAGATTATTTGTAATTGTATTTAATTGTATTTCTTTTTGTTTTGGATGTAAATAGTGTCTTTACCCAAATAGGGGGAGATTGTTGGAACCCCAGTTTGGATTTGGGCAAAGATCACTATTATTCTTGTTTAGATTGACCCAACATGTATATTCATGGGTCATAGGATTAGTTCCAGGACAGGTCATTCAGAAGGACTCTCCAGCTTTGCAGAAAAGAAGTGAAAGAAATGCAGTCAAGACAAAGGCAGAAAATCAGATCGACGATCGTCGAACGTAGTTCGACGAACGGCGATCTTCGCTCGACGAATTCTGAGCTCGACGAACTGCAAGCTCCGATCGACGAATGCAGACAAGATATTCAGCTCGACGAATCCAGCTGAGTTCGACGAACGTCGAACTCAGGTCGACGTTTGCAGACAGATTCTCAGGTCGACGATCTTGCATCTCAGCTCGACGATTGATTGACTCGACGAACTTTCTGATCGACGATTTTTGTGGAATCAGTAACAATTGGCAGAATTAATTGGGGATTAATTACAGTCAACATTCCCAGTGAAAATAGCCGTTCAAATGGACAGTTACAGTTGGATTAATTATAGATCAATTTCCAAAGCATATTCTACTCTTGGGAATGCTTCTTCAGCCATAAAATCTACAGATTTCATATACAGATATATAGACAGAGCAAACATACAGAGATAAAATAGAGAAAGAGAAAAACAAGTACAGTAACACAATAGAAAGGGCAATATCACTTGAACAACAACTAGAAGCCCTAGACCAGAGGAGATAATAATATCAAGAAGAAGAACATCCATTCATATCAAGAGTCTTCTTCTTCCTCATTCCTACAGGACAACTTCAAGGACAACAAAACTCTATCTGTCAGAAGTTCCTGAAGAATCACTGGTCCAGGCCTGAAGATTGAAGGCCTATCACCCTGAAGCAGTGCTCCAGTATTCCTGATCCATTCAAGATCTCAGGGGGAGCAAGCTGCTAACATCTTTCCACTCAAATCTTCTCTCTGATTGTTGACAGAGAAGATACCATCACCCATTTTCCCTCTCCTGTAAAGGGTTGTGACTCCCTTTAAAAGTCATTTCTGGTTGCAAGTCTCCTTATCAAAAGACTTGAGGTTTGGTTTTTGGGGACCTTATCAAAACCCATTGGTGCCAGGACACCTGATCAACTCCTTCCTGCAGTGGATTCCTACCAGGGTGGTAGAAGAGTGGACTACCCAGATTTGGGGAACCACTATAAAAATCCTTGTGTCTTCTGTGTGGCTTGATCTTCTTTCTTTATTCTGTGCTGTGATTTTTCTCTAATCAGCTTAGTTAAGATCTATCTCTTTCAATTGGTATCAGAGCCAGGTTGGTTAAACATACCACACCTTGGTGGTTGTACAGGCTAACACCTGAACCAAAAGATCCTTTGGTAGATCTTAAAATTCTTTTGAGTTTATCATGGCACAAATGGAAGAGATTTCAAGCACCAGACTCCCTATGTGCAATCTAAACTTGCTTGCACTATGGAAGACAAGGATCAGGTCCAGCTCAAACAACAAGTTCAAATGTTGTTCCTTCTCCTCAATGGACAGATGCCCAGAAAAGACTAAAGATTGCTGATGCTCAAGCAATGAACATTCTAGCACAATCAATGTCTGATGACATTTTTGAAGATATTGCTGAATGTTCATCTGCAAAAGAAATATGGGACACACTCACAGCAATGGCTGCAGGATCAGCTAAAGAAAGCAATCTAGAGGCTGACAACAGGTGTATATTTGATGATTCAGCCAGCACATCTGTAGATGAAGAAGAATTAAAAGCAAGAGAGTTCTGCCTCATGGCCATCAATGCCTCTTGCAGCACTTCTAAAGAAGAATCAGACTCTGAAGCAGAATCAGAAGAAGAACTGGTAATAACTACCCTTGATTTTACACTAGAAATATTTGAAAATCTCAACAAAATTTTTGTTCAACATAATTCGTCGAACGGAGCTCGACGAAATCAACTCAATTCGTCGAACGGCGCTCGACGATCTCTGAACAGAGAATTTATCTTTAACTGGATTAGATTGTGTGGTCGACGAAGTCATTGCCGTTCGTCGAACTCTCCTCGACGAACTCACTCAAAATCGTCGAACGCAAAATTTCAGGACAAAAACTTTAAACCAACAAACAATCTTCCTGAATGTTCTTTTATTTCTGACTATTATAAAAGAGAACCAGGACCCAATGTTTTCTGGGTCCAGAGCTCCTAACATCTTCTTGCAGGAAAAGAATTCAGTCCAGCAAACATACAGGCTATATCAGTGGCTGTCATATTTGGGCAAAGAAATGTAATGAGGGGGAGATTGGTTGAATAATGGGTATGCAAAATAGGGGGAGATGCCTCTAAATGCAAGTACAGAAGTTCTAGCAGCAGCAACAAACAACAAGCCATAATAATGCAGATTTGGACAAGGATCATCAATAGCAACAACAGTTTTTCTTGATCCAGATTTAGGGGGAGATTATTTGTAATTGTATTTAATTGTATTTCTTTTTGTTTTGGATGTAAATAGTGTCTTTACCCAAATAGGGGGAGATTGTTGGAACCCCAGTTTGGATTTGGGCAAAGATCACTATTATGCTTGTTTAGATTGACCCAACATGTATATTCATGGGTCATAGGATTAGTTCCAGGACAGGTCATTCAGAAGGACTCTCCAGCTTTGCAGAAAAGAAGTGAAAGAAATGCAGTCAAGACAAAGGCAGAAAATCAGATCGACGATCGTCGAACGTAGTTCGACGAACGGCGATCTCCGCTCGACGAATTCTGAGCTCGACGAACTGCAAGCTCCGATCGACGAATGCAGACAAGATATTCAGCTCGACGAATCCAGCTGAGTTCGACGAACGTCGAACTCAGGTCGACGTTTGCAGACAGATTCTCAGGTCGACGATCTTGCATCTCAGCTCGACGATTGATTGACTCGACGAACTTTCTGATCGACGATTTCTGTGGAATCAGTAACAGTTGGCAGAATTAATTGGGGATTAATTACAGTCAACATTCCCAGTGAAAATAGCCGTTCAAATGGACAGTTACAGTTGGATTAATTATAGATCAATTTCCAAAGCATATTCTACTCTTGGGAATGCTTCTTCAGCCATAAAATCTACAGATTTCATATACAGATATATAGACAGAGCAAACATACAGAAATAAAATAGAGAAAGAGAAAAACAAGTACAGTAACACAATAGAAAGGGCAATATCACTTGAACAACAACTAGAAGCCCTAGACCAGAGGAGATAACAATATCAAGAAGAAGAACATCCATTCATATCAAGAGTCTTCTTCTTCCTCATTCCTACAGGACAACTTCAAGGACAACAAAACTCTATCTGTCAGAAGTTCCTGAAGCATCACTGGTCCAGGCCTGAAGATTGAAGGCCTATCACCCTAAAGCAGTGCTCCAGTATTCCTGATCCATTCAAGATCTCAGGGGGAGCAAGCTGCTAACATCTTTCCACTCAAATCTTCTCTCTGATTGTTGACAGAGAAGATACCATCACCCATTTTCCCTCTCCTGTAAAGGGTTGTGACTCCCTTTAAAAGTCATTTCTGGTTGCAAGTCTCCTTATCAAAAGACTTGAGGTTTGGTTTTTGGGGACCTTATCAAAACCCATTGGTGCCAGGACACCTGATCAACTCCTTCCTGCAGTGGATTCCTACCAGGGTGGTAGAAGAGTGGACTACCCAGATTTGGGGAACCACTATAAAAATCCTTGTGTCTTCTGTGTGGCTTGATCTTCTTTCTTTATTCTGTGCTGTGATTTTTCTCTAATCAGCTTAGTTAAGATCTATCTCTTTCAAAAACTATACAAGATACTTGGTGTTTCAGATTTTTGCCTTAGGAAGAACACCCAGGAATACCTTGAGTAGTCATCAACTACCACAAATGTATAGACCTTCCTACCTAGGCTGTGAACTGGCATAGGACCAAAAAGATCCATATGCAAGAGGTATAGACATCTCACAGCATCTTTGTTCTCAAGGCTATGAAAGGTGGATTTGGTCTGCTTGCCTTTTTGACAAGCTGAGCATATCCCAACCTCTATACACTTAACCTGAGGACCATTCCTCACTAACTCTTTGCTAAAGAGTTGACCAATTGTCTTATAGTTAAGATGAGCCAGCCTCTTATGCCATTTAACACAATGTGAGACTTTCTCATCAGCTACAAGACAAATAGGAGAAACAATGTTCTCACACATAATGTCTAGACAATAGACATTTCTCTTCCTATATCCTGTCAGAATGAACTTTTGATCACTTGACCTACTGATATGACAACCATCCTTGACAAATGAGATGTCATATCCTAAATCACTCAGCTGACTTATGCTAATGAGGTTATGTTTCAAACCCTTTACATAAGCCACTTGAGTAATTATAATTAGGTTGCTAGAAATGTTACCAAAGCTTTTGATGATTCCTTTTTTTGAACCACCAAAGGTAACTTTAGGACTATCCTTGATTGGTGTATAGTCCTTCAGCAATCCCCTAGTTCCAGTCATGTGCCTGTAACATCCACTGTCCAAGTACCATATAGGGGCATGGCCACTTGGACTCACCTTACTTGGTCCAGGCTGATCCTGGATTTTGTCTCCTTCAGATAAGGCCATCAGCCCTTTGCACTAATTGTCTTCATGCTCATAAATTGAGTTCATTAACTGCATGAACTCATCTTCCTCCTCTTCAGCAAAAAGTCCAATATAGGCTTCAGCTTCTGAATCTGTTTCTGAAGATGACTGATCAGTCAAACTCTTATCCTTCTTGGCAACAAAGGACCTTTCCTTTTTTCCCTTGAACTGAGTCTTCTTCTTGTCAGTTGACTCTTTCCTCTTTTCTGGACAGTCAACTACTATATGTCCTTGTCTATTGCAACAATAACAAACTATCTTTGAGGATGTATTTTTACTTGGCTTGGACTTTCTTTTGTCATTCCTTGATGACTTCCTATTCTGATAATAGTCATCTTTTATCTGTGAAGTGGATGGCTTAGACCTCCACTGCTTCTTCTTCAAAAACTTTTGAAACTTCCTTGTAAAGGCAGCAAAATTCTCATCACTTTCACTACTGTCTGAGTTCTGGTTCTCTGAATTTTCTGAAGCAGTATCAGCAACTATTTGTGGTGGAGATGGAGACTTGCTTCTATACTTCCTAGTGGCTTCAGTATTGAAGGTCACAGCTCTTTCCTTATACTCCACTCTTGTAGTCTTCTCTTCCTCCTTTTTAACCATTAACTGCATTTCATAATATAACAGTTTTCCAAACAAGGTTGGATGAGGTATATCAGCTAATTTGGCCATTTCCCTAATGACACAGGTCTTGGTATCCCAGTCCTTAGTCAGGGATCTTAAAAACTTGTCATTCAGCTCATAGTTGCTGAATTCTCTTCCATAGGACATCAACTCATTAACAATCTTATAGAATTTCTTGTAGCATTCAGTAATGCTATCAGACTTTCCTTGTCTGAAGCTTTCATACTCTTGATTTAACAAGGACTTCCTGTCTTGTCTTTCCTCTTCAGATCCCTCCATGTAAACTATTAGAGTGTCCCACATTTCTTTTGAGGTTTTACAATGTATTAGGTTCGGAAATGTGACATCATCAATTGCACTTACAATAATATTCTGGGCCCTCTTGTCCATAGTGGCCAGAATTATTTCATCTTTAGTCATTTCTGAATAGTCTTTGGGAGATCTCTGATTTGCATCCAGAACAGATACTTTCATTAGCACATATGTCCCTTCTTTGACTGTGATGTATATTCTTGGGTCAGATGCTTCCATAAAGAGTCTAACCCTCTCTTTCCATATGCCAAAAATCTCTTTTCTGCAGATTGGCAATTTCATGGATCCTAGCTCTTTGTGATTCTCAGTGGAACCCATTTTCTTGATTCTTGATTCTGATTCTGCCTACAGGATCTTTACTCAGACTGTTATGTCCTTTTTGAGTAACCTCGCTTTGATACCACTTGAAAGAACTAGTGCCTAATCACCTAGAGGGGGGGGTGAATAGGTGAACTTAATCTTTTTAACTTTAAAGGCAGAAATACTGAATTATAATACCTGTATTTGCAATTCTCTACAGCAATTCAGCACAGATAACACAACAATCACAGAATTAATTACACACAGAGTACACACAGATTTTATAGTGGTTCCCCAAGGTCTGGATACATCCACTTTCCCCCTTCGCCTATCTAGTAGTGTACTAGATTCGACCTAACTTCTCCACTTCTTCTCAGATCCTCAGATCTTTACAACTCAGAACCCTAAACAGGTTCCTAGAACTCAGAGTGATCCCACTCCTACAACTCAGGCACAAAAGCCCTACCACTCAGTCTTCACCAAGACATACACTCAGAGAACAAAGTCTCCTACAACTCAGGAAGTAGGCCCTACCTTAGTCTTCAACAAGACCTACACTCAGAGCACACTATCTCCTACACTCAGCCTTTATAAAATAGGCTTACAGCTCAGATCCCTTAGGATCCTACAGAAAATAATGTTTACAAAATTTATAACCACAACTCTGAAAGAGAGAGATGAGTTGACTGGTTTCTTGATGAGTTCTTGGAAGAACTTGGCAGAGATCAACCTCTCTTGGCTTTCTTCAAAGCTTCTTGAATTAGAACACAATAGGGTTTTATCTCTATGCAGATGATCTTCAATCAACTGCTGACATGAGATTCTGATTTCAATCTGAATCTTCCTTATCAGCCTGGTTCAACAGTTGGTATTCTTAGAAGGAGCTCTCTCTCTCTCCAACTTCATAGATCTTCTCTTGAAGGTCTTCTTCTTGTTGTGTTGTTTTTCACTTCATTGATTGATTGCTTCTGTTGAAGGAGAAAGGTCTTTAAATAAGCTTTCTCCATGGTGACCGGCTGATCCGGTTTCTAACAATTTTCTGACGGCTCTGACAGTTGCAGTTGACCGGTTGAAATGGCAGCTGTCAAGTCATCCAGTCACTTCTTGAAATCTCTGTCACTGTCTGAAATAGTCGAGACAGATAGTCTTTATGTGTCGACACAAATAGACTAAGTGTCGACACAAGTAGATTAAGTGTCGACACTAGCCTTCATGGTGTCGACACAACTCCTTGTGTTGTTGTAACAGCTTCTCGACACTGCTTCTTCAGAATGTGTCGACACTGATCCTGTGTGTCGACACAAGCCTTCTGTTGAATGTGTCGACACTGGTTGAGTGTGTCGACACAAATACTTCTTCAATACTTAGTTGATTTCTGCTGTGTGTCGACACAACTCCTTTGTGTCGACACATCTTCTTGTGTTGAGACTTTGCTAAGTGTCAACACATCTCCTTTGTGTCGACACATTCCTTCATGTGTTGAAACTTTGCTGAGTGTCGACACATCTTCTTGTGTCGACACATATACTTGAACTTTGTTGAAGTTTGCTATGTGTCGACACAGTCTCCTAGTGTCGACACATGTACTTGAACTTTGTTGAAGTTTGCTGAGTGTCGACACAACCTCCTAGTGTCGACACTTTTGCAGTCGACAAAGTTTCTCTGGGTGTCGACACTGCCTCTAAGTGTCGACACTGATTATGTAGACAATTCTTCACTGTGTGTCGACACTGTCTGTATGTGTCGACACTTTCCTTCTGGTGTCGACTCTGCCTTCCTGGTGTCGACACAATTACTCCAAGTGTCGACACAGCTTCTCTAGGTGTCGACACAAGCCTTCTTAAGTGTCGACACTTTTCTTCTAGGTGTCGACACATGGACTTAGAATCTTTTATGTTTTCCCTGCAATTACCTAACCTGCACACATAAAATCAAAGCACATCAAATACATCTTGATGTATATCATTGAGTAGGGTGAGACTTCTTCAAATCAGGTACATATATTCCAATGTACCCAACACCGCCGATCGGGTTTCTACAATAGCACAGTGGAATGTCTCGTCTCCTTTAGGTGAAGTGTGTAAATGACTCCCCTGAGTCCAGTAGTACTTTTAAGATCATCAAAGTGGGAAAAGGAAGGGCCAAGCACCAATGGCCACTAATGGCCTTCAATGAAGCTTTCGGCCAAGTGGTGTTGGGGGGGGGGGGGGGTGAACCTGTCTTGGAGTGGCTAGAAAATGGCTAGAAACTCCTCCTATTCCCCAGAGGAGTTGAATCTAGCCATCAAAGGTGGCCCTAGGCCTCCTTATGTCGTGAATGGCTTCTTCCTCCCCCCTTTCTCTCTCCTCCATTAAGGGGTAAGGTGAGCTCTCTCTCTCTCCTAGTCATCAAGGATGACTTGATCATCCCTTTAGCCTATTTGCAGCCCAATAAATCATACCATCATATAATTAGGAGGTGGTTAGCCCAAATGGAAAAGGGCTTGAGCTGGGGTTAGCCCATTTGAGCTAAGTTTGACCTAACCTAAACTAGGGTTGACATTGGTCAAGTTGACCTTTTGGGTTGACCCCAATGGATTTTTGGTGACCCATTAGCCTCCCCTAAGGTCTAGGTAGGGCTGGGTATGGTTGACTTGGCACTTTGGGGGTCACTTGACCCTTAGGAAGGGTACTTTGACCAAATTAGGGCTAGAGTCGACTTTGGTCTACATGACCATTTGGGTTGACCCCAAGGGATCTTTGATGACTCATTGACTTCAACTTAGGTCTATGAAGACCTAAGTATGGTTGGTTGGGCTCCTTAGGTGCACATTGCCCTTAGTTAAGGCATCTTGCCCAGTTTAGGACTAGGATGATCCTAGGTCAACTTAGCCTCACAGAGTTGACTCCAATGTACCCTTAGGGCTCTAATGGACGTTACAATAGGTTGGTGAGGTTGTGGTGAGGTCTTGGAGTCATGGTGTAGCCCCATGATCATCCTAACCTAGTATAACAGCCCAAATTTCAAATTGGGAAAATTTTGGGTGACACGGACGTGTCCTTCTCCGGTGCGTAGACGTCGCAAATTTGACGAAAATGTGTTCGACAAACATGGTCGACAGAGGAAACACGCCATACTACACGGCATGTATCACCCGACACGTGCGTGTCGGCGGGCGTGTCACCCTTTGATCTACACTCGAGTGCTTTGGTCGATAAAAGTGGTCAACAGAGGGAACACGCCATAGTACATGGGCATGTACCATCTGACAAGGGCATGTCGTAGGGCGTGCCCCTCCCTCTAGTCGACAAAATGAGCTTGGCAATCGTCGAGTGAGTCATATGCCCAGTGACATGGGCGTGTACCTTGGTCGTGACCTATTTCGGGATAAGGCGGTCTGTGCACCGCTTAGAGTACACGGCCTGTGACACGGGCGTGTCACAGGGCGTGTCGGACCCAAAAAGTGATTTTGCGGCTTTTTCGTGGCCGTCCATTTTCTTCAGCTAGGATCTAACAGTTGAGAGTCCTCCCTAATTCCTTAAGGCCGAAAACTGAGAAAGAATTCTCATTATGTTTATTGCCTTCATATTTCTGCAAAACTTAGAAAGAGAAAGGGAGAGGAAGAAGGAGGAGGAGGAGGAAGTGGGGCTGATCGCTGGTGGAGCTTGAGACTGTCAAGCTGAGATCCGAGGCCATCTTTGCTGAGGAAAAGTTGTTGCGGTTCTTGCTAGCCAGTTAGGAGCTCATGGCACAAAAGTGGTTTTCAAGGGTAACGACCTTTATTCCTAGCCATGTGAAGGCTTCCTTTTTGGCATATGCATATGATTCCCCCACCAGAGGGTGGCTGATTATGGGAGTCTTTCAGGTTGATTCATGGAATCCCCAATTTGGCATATAGATCTGGAAATGGAGTACGGAATCGGCATGCTGCGTGAACCCCATCTGGACAGGTTGGTCTGGATTGGTGATGTTGCATATACGAACCGGAGAAGACTCTGTGATAAACATGTAGTTTAGGAGTCGATGGGTAAACCCTGCGAATGGAAGTATCAGGAAGTACTGAAGTGGTAGTCCAGGAAAATACCCTTGCGATGCTTGTGATGCCCGTGTTATTGGGATGTACCTGTGAATGGAAGTAGCAGGAAGTATTAGATTGGAGGTCCAGGAAATACCCTTTGTACTGCTTGATCTTCATGGGTGGACCTGTGAAGGGAAGTAGCAGAAAGTACTGGCCTGGTTAGCCATGGAAATACCCTTGACATTTGTGATAATTGCGGGGCCATACCTGTGAAGAGAGTAGCAAGAAGTACTGGTGTGCCCAGGAAATACTCGCTGATGTGTGATATGAAATGGGTGTAAGAGTAAGTACTGGTGCGCCCAGGAAAGCACCCAGGCTTGAATGCCAGAATAGGATCGGTGAAACTGACTCGCGCCTTTTATATAGCAGCGAGTACGCTGTGCTCAGTGATGGCAAGGCGATTTGAGCAACAGGGGGTGGATGATCTGACCTACGCTATGTCCATCCGACATGAGACCTGAAAGTGCGGTCTGTTGGAGTGCATGGCAAGAGTCATAGGCCTGCGCTCCATGACGCAATGGGGGGCTACGGGCCAGTCCCGGTGCATTATGACTAGAACTCCGGATGCACGCCATGGAGTGAAATGCTCAATGTTCTACTGTTGGGTTGTGACCCTAATACGGTGGTGGGCAACTAGTTTGCCAGTACACTAAGAATGTGCCTTGAGTGCACGGATCGTCGGGCCGTGTGGCTGACGGTTGTGATGAAATGTGTGTGCGTGAACGCATATTATATGAGATATATATATATATGCTTGTGAAATGCTATGGCTGCAGGGAAGGACTACCACCGCCCCGGGAAAAGGGGTGGGGTCATTATAATTTGGTCAGCGGAATGCTGACCGTTGCCTCTGTTTTCCACCATTTGGTGGGCTGTCCCAGTGCAGGTGTTGGAGAGCCGAGCGGGACGCATAAGGGCTTAAGTCCCTGCTGCATTTGCTGCTGCTACTGCTAGCCCTCGAGGGCTAAACTTTTAAATGATGTGTTTTATTTATACGTGACCAGCCTTCGTGCCAATGTTGAGGCCACTGTTGTGAAAGCCCTGTAAGGCCATAAGGCCAACTGTTTGTATTTACAAAAAAAACATTCCTATGTTATATATAAATGAGAAGCTTTTATATGTTGGACATTCAGGTGTGGAGTTCAAGTTTAGTGTTTCGTCTTCCGCTAGAATGCAATGTGTTAGGGTGCATTGCTCTACTCTGGTATCACTACGTGACTTTCCCGCCTGTTTTATGGTATATGATGTTGGGCCCCGGCCGGACCTTCTAGTATATACCTATGAACGGATGGAATCGTTACATTTTTGGTATCAGCTGTCTTGGTTTTTCCATTTCGAAGTCATGGTCGACTTCTTTTGTGGGGTGGCGAGCACGTGTCTGTGCGAACCAAGTTAACACGATTGAACTCCTGAATGTCCAATGTAGGAATGCAAATACATGTGTTTGAGGAACCTGCGCGTTCCTATCTTATTGTGATTGCTTATGTACGGTTGCTAATGTGTGTATCTTGTTCACCTATAGGTGACACGGAATGGAGCTGTGCAGTCGAAGCCCCAGCATTCTGATGAAAGTACGGCACCAGCCGAGGTACCTACACCTCCACCATCTGCAGACACAGTGCGATTAATTGCTGAGGCCTTGTTTGTCATGATACAAGCCAAGCCGATTGGGCAAGCACAGCCGGCAGTGAGGCCAGAACAGGTGGTGGAAAGGCCAAAACCTGTTGCGACTGTAGAACCTCGAGCAGCTGAGAAACAGTTGAAGCAATTTATGAGCTTTCATCCACCTACGTTCTCGGGAGTGGGATCTCCTGCACAGGCAGAAGATTGGTTGTCGCGCGTCAAGCGGATAATGACGGCGATTAGATCAGAGGAACATCAGAAGGTCACCTTAGCTACCTTATTGTTGGAAGGAGAAGCGCGTTTATGGTGGGACGAGATGGAGTTACATCACTTGGCACGGAGACCGTTAACACAAGTTTCGATGGAGGAATTCTCTAGACACTTCCTGGCAAAGCACCTCCCGGCGGCACAACGTATTGCCATGGAGAACGAATTCCAAAGGCAAATGCAAGGTGAATGCAGTGTTGAAGCTTACCTGCATGATTTTACACGCTTGGGGCGGTATGTTGGTTCAATTTTTGCGGATGAACAGAGGAAGACAAATAGGTTCTATGAAGGACTGCGAGACGAGTTGAGGTTCCTGCTTTCCAGTTCTGTGAACCAAGGCTTCCAGGCGTTAGTCGACACTGCCATAATTCAAGGTGTTAGTCGACACAGCCGTAATTCAAGGTGCCCCGACCGGCGAAGTCCTTTTCTAAGATGAGAGGGGGCAAGAAGTCCAAGATGGTTGGACAAGCTCCTTCTTCAGTTGCATCGGGGGCAACGTCGGGGGCAACGTCGGGTGGGACATATAGCCTGTGATTGTCGGGTGCTTCCAAAGAATGAAAAGAAGGCGGGAGCATCATATGCGGAAAAAGGAAAGGCAGTGGTGGAGTCTTCTTCCTCGCAGGCGCAGCCCCGGGTCTACAATCTTGGCCTGCAGGAGGCCATTAAGTAGACTGACGTCGTCACAGGTACAAGTTAAGTATTGCGTATTGTTTTGCTTATTGCATGTTTTGTGGTGCATATATGTATGCTTCTTGGGTGTGACATGATTGTCCCAGGATTTGTGATGGTTCGGAACACGCTAGTGTGAGCACTGTTTGATACAAGTTCATCGCATTCTTTTCTGTCTAAAGAGTTCATAGCGCGGCGTGGGATACCTAGTCGTATGAAGACAGATAGCATCAGAGTGGTGTTGCCGAATGGTTGTATGATTCTTGCGGATCAAGCTTTCGATGTGGTAGTGCAAATAGGAAGTCGGGATTTCTGCTTATCTGCATCTGTATTGCCGATATCGGAATTTGACGTGATATTTGGAATGGATTGGCTCACGGAGCAGCATGCCTTGATTGATTGTAATGCCAAAAAGATCACGTTGGGCCAGAATACCGAGCAGGAGATGAGGTTCGCGGGTATGTGAGGAGTGGGCGGGATGCTGATGTCTGCACTCCAAGTTGTCAAAGCTGTTCGGAAGGGCGCGGAGTTATACTTCAGGCTAATTCAGGTTGTTGAGCCCAAGGCCAGAGTTTGTGATGTTCCAATCGTATCGGAGTTTGTAGATGTATTTCCCAAGGACCTCCCTGGGCTACCACCCCAGCGAGAGATTGATTTTACGATTGAGTTGGTTTCAGGTGCAAAACCTGTGGCCTTCTCTCCATATCACGTCGCGCCAAAGGAAATGGCGGAGTTGAAGGTCCAACTACAAGAATTGCTGGAGCAGGGTTATATACACCCAAGCATGTCACCTTGGAGCGCCCTTGTGCTTTTTGTGAAAAAGAAAGATGGTGGTTTACGGTTATGTATTGATTACCGTGAACTGAATGAGCTAACAGAGAAGAACAAATATCCGATTCCGCGGATTGATGAGTTGTTCGATCAGCCAGTGGGATCGACCGTCTACTCCAAGTTGGATTTGAAGTCTGGTTATTACCAGTTAAAGATTCGGGAAGGTGACATTCCCAAGACCGCATTTTGAACACGGTTCGACCACTATGAGTTCACGGTAATACCGTTTGGGCTGTACAATGCGCACTCGGTGTTCATGGACTTGATGCACCGAATATTTCGAGAGTAGCTGGACCTGTTCGTGATAGTGTTCATTGATGATATTCTGGTCTACTCTCTATCGAAAGTTGATCATGAGAAGCACTTGCGGTTGGTGTTCAATACGCTGAAGCAGAATAGGCTCTACGCCAAGTTCTCGAAGTGTGAGTTTTGGCTATCGTCGTTGGATTTTTGGGCCAAGTGGTGAGTGGAGCGGGCATCGCAGTGGATCCAGCGAAGATAAAGGCCATACAGGAGTGGTCGGTGTTGTCTTTAGTGGCCGAGGTCAGGAGCTTCCTTGGACTGGTGGGATACTATCGAAGATTTGTTGAAAACTTCTTGCGGATTGCTTTGCCGCTAACCACGCTGACGAGAAAAGATCAGAAGTTCGCTTGGATGCTAGAGTGCGCGCGAGCTTTTGAAGAGCTGAAGGTTCGGTTGACCATTGCGCCTGTGTTGTCATCTCCATGTGGTACCGATGGATTTATAATCTATAGTGATGCCTTGGGGAGCGGCTTAGGCTGCGTCCTTCTGCAAAATAGGAAGGTGATTACTTATGGCTCATGCCAGCTAAAAGTGCACGAGCGAAACTATCCCGTCCATGACTTAGAGTTGGCAGCGGTGATCTTTACACTAAAGCTGTGGTGACACTATCTTTATTACGTGAAGTTGATCTATGCAGATCATGAGATCCTAAAGTACCTGTTAGTGCAGAAAGACTTGAATATGCGACAACAAAGGTGGTTGGAGTTTCTTGGTGACTATACCTTTGAGATTCACTATACGCCCGGAAAGGGAAATGTATTCGCGGATGACTTGAGTCGGAGAGCTCCGGTAAGGATGAGTTGGTTGCAGAGGCATGATGAACGGCTCATCCAGGAGCTAGAAGCATTAGAGATTTCTTGTTTTGATAAAAATGCCACCGCCAATGCATGTTTGAACTGGACTAAGGTACAGTGTGACCTTGCGGACCGGATTAGACGAGAAACGGAGCTGGATGAAGATCTCCTACGCTATGAGAATGATGGGCCAGAGGGCAAGTTCTCCTGGGATGACGGTCTTTTGCGGAAAGAGGGCCGTTTATGCATCCCGAATTTGGGTAAATTGAGGGAAAAACTAATGTATGAAGCGCATTATACGAAGAACTCAATTCACCATGGGATTACGAAGATGTTTAAGGATATGAAAAAGATGTTCTGGTAGCCAGGGCTAAAGAAAGATGTTTCTCATTATGTGGCAAATTGCCAAACTTGTGCTACGGTGATGGCGGAATGCCAGAAGCTTGGCAGTTATTTGAAGTCGTTGCCGATTCCGGAATGGAAGTTTCGATTATATTTCCATGGATTTCTTGCACGGGTTGTCGAGATCTCAGCGCGGAAATGACTCAATTTGGGTGATTGTCGACCGGCTAACGAAAGTGGCACACTTCCTGCCGAACAGACGGGATGATTCGGTGGAAAGTTTGGCAAAGCTGTATGTTGACCAGATTGTGCGGCTACACGGTGTTCCTTGGAGCATCGTAAGTGATAGAGATGGGAGATTCACATCAAATGACTGGAGGCTAGTTCATCAACTGTTGGGTACGAAGTTGACATTCAGTACGACCTTTCATCCCCAAACTGATGGCCAAACTGAACGGACCAACAGGACGATGGAGGACATGCTCCGGATGTGCGCCCTAGACTTTGGAAAGAAATGGGAAGATCATCTCTATATGGTGGAGTTTACCTATAATAATAGCTACCAAGTGAGCATCGGTATGGCACCGTATGAAGCAATGTATGGTCGGAAGTGTCGTACTCCTTTAGCTTGGGTAGAAGCAAGCGAAGCCATAGTTTATAAGCGTAATGAAGTCTATGAAGCAAACTCAACCATACGTACTATTCAAGAGAGGACACTCATATCCAAGGATCGACAGGCAAAATACTACAACGCCAAGCACTAGAACGTAGAGTTCGCGGTAGGCGATTGGGTATACTAGAAAATCAAGCCCTTCAAAGGCATATCCAGGATTCAACGTCTGAAAAATTTGAGTCCAAGATATTTGGGTCCATTTGAAGTGGTCGAGCGAACAGGGGAAGCTACTTATCGGCTAGCTCTGTCGGCAGACTTGGGTGGATTGCATGATGTGTTTCACATCTCAGTACTGTGGAAGGCCGTGAAATATCCAGCTCAGGTGATCGAGGATGATCGTGTGTCGGTAGAGTATGGGCTAACGACGAAGGTTAGGCCCATTCAGATCGAGGATCGAGCCGAGAAATAGTTGCGGAATAAGACGGTCGGGATGGTCAAAGTCCGGTGGGATAATTGCAGTCGTAAAGAGCTAACATGGGAGCAAGAGCAAACCATGCGAGCTGAGTTTCCCGAGCTGTTTCTGTAAAATGGTTGTATGGTGCTAAGTTTGTTGTAACATAAACTTTTTGATGTTATAACATTTTGCTTGCTGGTTTCCTTCCTGTGTGCGAATTTCGAAGACAAAATTTCTTGTAGAAGGGGAGGGTTATAACAGCCCAAATTTCAGATTGGGAAAATTTTGGATGACACGTCCTGGGATACGGGCGTGTCCTAGGGCGTGTCCTGCTCGGGTGCGTAAACGTCGTGAATTCGACAAAAATGCATTCGACAAACGTGGTCGACAGAGTAAACACGCCATACTACACAGGCATGTATTATCCGACACGGGCGTGTCGGCGGGCGTGTCCCCCTTTGGTCGACATTTGAGTGCTTTGGTCGACAAAATTGGTCGACGGATGGAACACGCCATAGTACACGGGCGTGTCGGAGGGCGTGTCCCTCCCTCTGGTCGACGAAATGAGCTCGACAATCGTCGAGTGAGTCACATGCCCAGTGATACGGGCGTGTCTGGGATGACACGGGCGTGTACCCTGGCCGTGACCTATTTTGGGATAAGGCGGTTTGTGCACCGCTTAGAGTACACGGCCTTTGACACGGGCGTGTCACAGGGCTTGTCGGACCCGAAAAGTGATTTTGCGGCTTTTTCGTGGTCGCCCATTTTCTTCAGCTGGGATCTAACAGCTGAGAGTCCTCCGTGCTTCTTTAAGGCCGAAAACTGAGAAAGAATTCTCATTATGTTTATTGCCTTCATCTTTCTACAAAACTTAGAAAGAGAAAGGGAAAGGAAGAAGGAGGAGGAGGAAGTGGGGCTGATCACTGGTGGAGCTTGAGAGTGTCAAGCTGAGATCCGAGGCCATCTTTGTGGAGGAAACACTGTTGTGGTTCTTGCTAGCCAGTTAGGAGCTCATGGCATCGAAGTGGTCATCAAGGGTAACGACCTTTCTTCCTAGCCATGTGAAGGCTTCCTTTTGGCATATGCATATGATTCCCCCACCAGTGGGTGGTTGATTATGAGAGTCTTTTGGGTTGATTCATGGAATCCCCAAATTGGCATATAGATCTGGAAATGGAGTTCGTAATTGGCATGCTGTGTGAATCCCATCTGGACAGGTTGGTCTGAATTGGTGATGTTGCATATACGAACCGGAGAATACTTCGTGACAAACGTGTAGTTTAGGAGTCGATGGGTTAACCCTGTGAACATAAGTAGCAGGAAGTACTAGAGTGGTAGTCCAGGAAAATACCCTTGCGATGCTTGTGATTCCTGTGCTATTAGGTTGTACCTGCAAATGAAAGTAGCAGGAAGTATTGGATTGGAGGTCCAGGAAATACCCATTGTACTGCTTGATGGTCATGGGTGGACCTGTGAAGGGAAGTAGCAGGAAGTACTGACGTGGTAAGCCATGGAAATACCCTTGACATTTGTGATAATTGCGGGGTCAAACCTGTGAAGAGAGTAGCAGGAAGTACTGGTGTGCCCAGGAAAGACCCGCTGATGTGTGATATGAAATGTGTGCAAGAGTAAGTACTGGTGCGCCCAAGAAAGCACCCAGGCTTGAATTCCAGAACAGGATTGGTGAAACCGACCCGCACCTTTTATATAGCCGCGAGTATATGATGAGTCCGATTTATATAGGGTTTTTCGGACTCATTTGGGCTAGTTTTCACGCGTTTGCACTTTACTTTTAGTTCGTTATCATATATATTTCATCTTATATTTATTTCCATAGGAAGTTCACACTTAGGCCCGTAGTTGTGTATTTTTTGTACTTTTAATGTTTGTACTCCATTTTTGTGCTCGTCTGGAATGTCTGCACAGATCAGTGCTGGGTTTAGGGGTCGTGTGCGTGTTCTAGGGATGTTTTGAAGCAGGAATACTGTGCACGATCATCGGATATCGTGCGCACGACCACTGGTCGGGCGCCAATAATCGTGCACAATGTTCACAGATTTCCAAAATCTGCCTGGGGTAATCGCACGACCACTGGACATAGTGCGGGTCGTGCTTCGCTGATCGTGTGCATTGATTCCTGTTTTCCTGGAGTCCTGTTTAGGGTAATCGCACGACCATTGAACTTAGTGCGCACGACCGGTGGTAGTGAGCCACTGCTTGTGCACGTTATCCCAGTTCTTCTTCCTATTCTGCCATGCCAGAGCACACGATCACTGGACATAGTGCGCACGACCACTGGTCGTGCGCCCGCCATCGTGCGCATTGTTCAATTCTGCTTTGTATAAATATTGCAGCTCTCGCCCTAATTCAGGAGAGCTGAAATCATTCGGAGGGCTCGACATTTCTCCGCCATTTTCCACCTTTTCCGCCGTTCCCCTTCATCTTCCATCGTAGGGAGGTGCTCCAGGCAAGCTTTCACCGCCAAATCCAAGCCAGAGCTTCCTCTCGGCCTTTTCCTTCATCTGTGAGCTTCAAGTAGGGTTTGACTCCATCTCCAACAAGCAAAGGGAAGCTTGCAACTTTCATCCGCTATCGTGACACGAAGAAGACGGGCCATTGGAAGGTGGTGACAGCCCTTCTCTACCCCGGACGCAGTTGAGGACCGAGGTTGGACGCGGATTGACAACCCGACGATTCCAACCGTGAATCCTCAGCAAGACATCAGATTCGGTGGATATATTGACTTGTTCTTGCTTTCTTGTTGAATATTGGTATTTAAATCTATTTATATTGATGAAGTGCAATTTGGTTGTATATGTTATGTGTTTCATGTCTATGTGATTCCTATTTCATTTTACTGCTTAAGTTGCTCGAGTTGCGCCATATTTCATCCACCATCCATCCGCCCATGCCGACTAGCAATTGCTAGTGGTGTGCATAGCGAAGAGGTGCTCATGACCCTCATTCCTCCATTCTCATCACCTCATCCGCAAGCCAACTCCCCCATCCGCCTAGTGATTCGGTGCATAGCGGCCCGACTAGTCTTCCATCCCGCCTGGCGAAGCATCGCATAGCAGCGTTGCATAGGAGTAGTTGTTAGATTTTTACTTTCTTTTTATCACAACAATCAAACCCCCCATCGTTACCCCCGACCCTAAGGACTTCAATCTCAAATCCTCCTCGAAATTAACTCCACCTTACTGTGTTCCTTGAGAGATCGATACTTGGGAAAGCTCGCCCATTTTATATTACTTGTGCGACCGGTTCACTGCTGTGATCTTTAGCATCACGTTTTTGGTGCCGTTTCCAGGGAACACAGTCGTGTGAGTTTCTGGAGAGGGAGACGTGAGATTGCTTTCCTTTTCCTTTGTTAATCGCTTTTGTTTTGTTCTATTTCCATTTTGCCTGCCTTTTTCTTGTTTGTTTAGACAATTGTAGTAATATATTGTTGGATTTAGTAATTTGCACAATTTATTTTGAATCTGCTATTTCGACACCATGTGGGGATATTCTTATGACCAATGTTGTTGGTGTGGAAAGCCTTCCCACACTAGTCTTGAATTCCCTACGAGAGATATTGAGCATAAGCCTCAACTCACAATGCATGAGATGTTGTATTCATACAGCCCTTCAAACACTGTGCCCCGAGCTTATGGTCAATCATCCTCGCCACATACACCATTCTCTTATTCCTCTCTGGCTCCACAAGGACCGCAGAGTAATGGGAGAAAGTGTTTGCGTTGTCATAGAACAGATCATGTCCTGAAGGATTGTGTCGAGTACCTCCGTGTTATGGAAGAGGATGATGAGCCGGACATCCGGATCATCCCGACTCCTACCCTTGGTGGCACACCTTCATCATCTGGTTATGTATCCCTGTCACCTTCATTTGTTGAAGGGAATGATGTGGACACAAACGCCAGATGTGTGGTTGATCTAGGCTTCGACGTGGCTGAGCCCATCTCTCCTGTGCATACATCTCCAAGAGTGGAGCCTATTCTTTGTGAGGAACCTGCGCTTGACTTTTATCCAAGCAAAGTTCTTCCGCCTTTTGTGAATTCTACTTCAGTCGTCTCTGATGACATTTTCGATGATGCGACATAAGTTGAGGTTTGTGATACATGGATTGTTTCCACTCCCATGGAGGAGGACAACCTTCCTGGTGTCGAGGTTTCTCCCTCGATACCAAAGGAGGAAGTCCAAGTCTTGGTGGAGGCCTCTATGGATCCGGCGAGCCTTGTAGCATTGTCGACATTGCTGACGATATTTTTCTACCTCAGCCTTTGGGGAGTGAAACCGGGATCACTCCCCCGATTATTTATTTATGTTCTTCGTCTCTTTTATTTCTTGACACCCCTTCCTTATCTGAGCCGGTTGAATCTCCACGGGTAAGTTGGGTTGACGTTGAGCCTTGCGCTCAGGCTGTCGACGAGTGCATCCTCTTGTGTGAGGAGGTTCCTACCTCCTTCACAGTCGAAGCCCCTGTCATCACCTTCGCCCCCAGCAAACTTATGGTGGACAAAACCTTGCTAGGCAAGTATTTGTTTTGTGGTGAGATGAGTGAGGACCAGGCCTCCTCCTCATCCTACTTCCTATTTCCTCTACCTGCGAGGAGCATGTATGATTATTTAGGCAGAGGGGTAACTGTTTTATCACTGTATCGGTACCCGTTACCGCAATGGATAATGGAACAGTTACCTGTGCATTTTTCTTTTCATAGGCCCATTAGCTAGAACATTTTCGTAGCCGAATAAGTCGTGCTGGGATGACAATAACCCCAGTACTTATCTTTCATTTCCTGTATTTTTATTTTTCATGTCTATTTTAGTTTTAGCATTTCTTTTTGTATATTTTTCTTTTGTTTTTGCGGAGCTCACCCCTGCAGGTATTCTTGACACCTTCTTGTTGGCGGGGTTGTGATTCTTTGTATGGCGGACCTGCTTCAGGTTTCCACGTGTCTTCTGGTATGCTCACTGGCTGAGCATTGGGTAACCTCTTCCCTTAGCTCTTTATGATTTTAATTTCTCTATCATATGCTGTGTAGTTTAGTTTAAGTCTAGGGGAGTGCCAGTTTTGTTACCTCTTGCACGCGCACATTTCATGTGCATACTAGAAGCTTTTATAGATTTATTATGATTAGTTCATTGCATCACATACCACTGCACCCACATGAGTGCGTGCTTAGCTTTTTGTGTGTCGCGAGTTAAACTCATTTCTTCATTAGATTTGGGAAAATTATTGTGCTGGCTTAGGATTGTGAGACAGAGTAAAATATTGACCTTATTGTGCTTCTAGTCAACTGCTCTCGTCTCGTGTAGAAATTCGAGTAGATTTAATTTTTTTGTATGTTTATAGTTTTATACTTTTCTATTTGTGTAAAGTTCTTTTTATTCTACTCAAAAGTTGGTGAATCCGGTGTGAATCAAACAGCAGTATAGGAATGTGTGTAGCTGTCACTAGACTCGTTTTACTCGAGTCGGGAGGAAGGATCAACTTTCTCGGTGGCTCAGAACTTATCCAAAGCTACTCTCGAAGCATGGGTATTTGGTTAGCCTAGCATAAACGTGATGTAGGCCATCATTTTGGCCCGGTTTAGCTTTGTACCGTTCCTAACATCATATCCTCGCTAGCCCGGTTGTTCCTACCCTTCTTTTGATTCAGCTCTGCCTTCATTCACCAAAGCCCCATAGCCTATCCTAGTCACACACCCAAGTCGAGTTTAGTGTTTTATATTTTCATGTTGGGATATGATGTGGTGTTATTATTTGTGAAAATGTGGAATTGCTCCCAAGTTTATATCTGCTGAATTGTGAAAATAGAAAGAAGAAAAAGAAAAAAAGAAGAAAAAGTGAAAAGAAAAAATTTAAATTGAAAATCTTTTTGGAAATGTGATTATATTTGGAGTAGGCGGTGCAAACACCCGTTTGTTAAAAGTTAAGTTTGGAGGTGTGGTGTACCTACATATAATGTGGTTAGCGGTTGGATTCTTTTTAGACTAGCTTATTTGGGTTAGGTGCATAGCCTTTATTTCTATCATTGTTTACCTCACCTTAACCCAAGCCCCGTGATTATCCTAAAGTCCTATGGATTTGTGCTTGAGTCTAACTAGTGCCGTGGAGAGAGTTTGAACGGGCAAGCGTATGGTCCCCGACATTGGTGGATTCCTTTGGAGGTGATCCTGAGCCCCGATCTTTGGTAAAGCTCACCTTAGTGGCCAGCCTACTTTCTTCATATGCGTGACCGGTTGATTCACCGTGATTCTATTTTTGAGTAGTAATAAAATTTTGATACGCATTGTGAAAAATGTAAACTATTCTGCATACTTAGAAATTTTCTCTATTGTATTTTTATACACGTGAGCATGCAACTTTGCATGGTACTTTGTTTTTCAATTTCTTTGTTAGCTAGTAATTTTCCCTATCTTCTTAGATTTTGTTTGCTTGGGACGCGCAAACAGTTAAGTCTAGGGGTGTGATGAGTCCGATTTTTCTAGGGTTTTTCAAACTCATCTGGGCTAGTTTTCACGCGTTTGCATTTCACTTTTAGTTCGTTATCATATATATTTCATCTTATATTTATTTCCATAGGAAGTGCACACTTAGGCCCGTGGTTGTGTATTTTTTTGTACTTTTATTATTTGTACTCCATTTTTATGCTTGTCTGAAATGTCTGCACATATCAGTGCTGGGTTTAGGGTTCGTGTGTGTGTTCTACGGATGTTTTGAAGCAGGAATACTGCACACGATCATCGGATATCGTGCGCACGACCACTGGTCGGGCGCTGATGATCGTGCGCAGTGTTCACTGATTTCCAAAATCTGCCAGGGGTAATCTCACGATCACTGGACATAGTGTGCACGACCACCGGT
This sequence comes from Platanthera guangdongensis, assembly GCA_039583875.1. Classification (NCBI taxonomy): domain Eukaryota; kingdom Viridiplantae; phylum Streptophyta; class Magnoliopsida; order Asparagales; family Orchidaceae; genus Platanthera; species Platanthera guangdongensis. Next base: position 166,511,637 of record CM077153.1, on the reverse strand, counting down.
CGTGCACCACTGATCGTGTGCATTGATTCCTCTTTTCCTGGAGTCTTGTCTGGGGTAATCGCACGACCATTGAACTTAGTGCACACGACCGGTGGTCGTGCACCACTGCTCATGCGTGTTATCCCAGTTCTTCTTCGTATTCTGCCATGCCAGTGCGCACGATCACTGGACATAGTGCGCACAACCACTGGTCGTGCGCCCGCGATCGTGCGCATTGTTCAATTCTGCTTTGTATAAATATTGCAGCTCTCGCCCTAATTCAGGAGAGCTGAAATCATTCGGATGGCTCGACATTTCTCCGCCGTTTTCCACCTTTTTCGCCGTTCCCCTTCATCTTCCATCGTAGGGAGGTGCTCCGGGCAAGCTTTCACCGCCAAATCCAAGTCGGAGCTTCCTCTCGGCCTTCTCCTTCATCCGTGAGCTTCAAGTAGGGTTTGACTCCATCGCCAACAAGCAAAGGTAATCTTATATCTTTCGTCCGCTATTGTGACACGAAGAAGACGGTCCATTGGAAGGTGGTGACAGCCCTTCGCTACCCCGGACACAGTTGAGGACCGAGCTTGGACGCGGATTGACAATCCGACGATTCCAACCATGAATCCTCAGCAAGACTTCGGATTCGGTCGATCTCTTGACTTGTTCTTGCTTTCTTGTTGAATATTGGTTTTTAAATCTATTTATATTGATGAAGTGCACTTTGGTTGTATATGTTATGTGTTTCATGTCTATGTAATTCCTATTTCATTTTACTTCTTAAGTTGCTCGAGTTGTGGTATATTTCATCCACCATCCATCCGCCCATGCAGCACTAGCAATTGCTAGTGGCGTGCGTAGCGAAGAGATGCTCACGATCCTCATTCCGCCATTCTCATCACCTCATCCGCAAGCCTACTCGCCTATCCGCCTAGTGATTCGGTGCATAGCGGCCCGACTAGTCTTCCATCCCACCTGGCGAAGCATCGCAAAGCGGCATTGCATAGTTGTAGTTGTTAGATTTTTACTTTCTTTTTATCGCAACAACCAAAGCCCCCATCGTTACCACCGACCCTAAGGACTTCAATCTCAAGTCCTCCTCGAAATTAACTCCACCTTACTATGTTCCTTGAGAGATCGATACTTGGGAAAACTCGCCCATTTTATATTACTTGTGCGACCGGTTCACTGCCGTGATCTTTAGCATCAGTATGTTGTGCTCGGTGATGGCAAGGAGATTTGAGCAACGGGGGGTGAATGATCCAACCTGTGCTATGTCCGTCTGACATGAGACCTGAAAGTACGGTCTGTTGGAGCGCATAACAATAGTCGTAGGCTTGCGCGCCATGACATAATGGGGGCTACGGGCCAGTCCCGGTGCATTACGACTAGAACTCAGGCTGCACGCCATGGAGTGAAATGCTCAATGTTTTGTCATTGGGTTGCGACCCTGATACGGTGGTGGGCAACTGGTTCGCCGGTACACTAAGAATGTGCCCTAAGTGCACAGATCGTCGGGCCGGGTGGCTGACGGTTATGATGGAATGTGTGTGCGTGAACGCACATTATATGAGATATTTTTATGCTTGTGAAATGCTATGCATACAGAGAAGGACTACCACCGCCCCGGGAAAAGGGGTGGGGTCGTTATAATTTGGTCAGCTGAATGCTCACCGTTTCCTCTATTTTCCACCGTTGGGTGGGCTGTCCCTATGCAGGTGTTGGAGAGCCGAGCGGGACACATAAGGGCTGAAGTCCTTACTGCATTTGTTGCTACTGCTGCTAGCCCTTGAAGGCTAAACTTTTAACTACTGTGTTTTATTTATAAGTGGTCGGCCTGCGCGCCAATGTTGAGGCCACTGTTGTGAAAGCCCTGTAAGGCCATAAGGCCAACTGTTTGTATTTACAAAAAAAACATTCCTATGTTATATATAAATGAGGATCTTTTATATGTTGGACATTCAGGTGTGGAGTTCAAGTTTAGTGTTTCGACTTCCGCTAGAATGCAATGTGTTTGGGTGCGCTACGCTACTCTGGTATCACTACGTGACTTCCCCGCCTGTTTTATGGTATATGTTGTGGGGCCCCGGTCGGACCTTCTAGTATATACCTGTGAACGGATGGAGTCGTTACACCTAGTGCTTAGAAATTTACTATTTGCAGAACATAGTGATCTCACCTACATTCCTAGGTTCACTTGGTCTTCCTAGGGTTTTATCATGATCTAGTCATTACAAAACCACTCCTAGGGGTCTAGTTGTCTGAGGGATGTTACAATAGTAATCCCATGCGACGATGGTAGATGCTTTGCTAAGAACAATTTCTAAAACTCCTATATCGAAATCTCAAATAGTCGTCTACCCGGGAAGTGGTGTAACTCCAACTCATCCCACCAAAGCCGAGCCTCTCCTTCCAATAGGAAAGTGGGCAAGGTAATCTTCTGTCCCTCCTCTGTCTCTATCGCTGTCAATATCCTCTTGACACGCGAAATCCAGTCCTCTACCTGTGTTGGGGATCCTGCACCCGTAAACGTAGGAGGGCTAAATCTCATAAAATGCTTCAGCTATCGTTCAATCGCTCGCTTGTTAACCAAATCCTAAGTTGGCACTTGCCTAGAAGCTATAGGCTCCGCTACACCAACCTGTACTAGCACCATTGCAGGTCGCACCTGTCTAGTTGGTTGTGCATTCAACATTACAAACACTGCAACAACAACTAAGCACATTGTCTCCGCAGAAGGAGGAGGTGTGGCACATCAGCTAGTGTCGCACTCTCAACAGAACGTTGGGGTTCAAACTGCCACGCACCACTTCTAGTCACCTATATGTGTAAAATACACAATTTAGCGACTACACAAAAGGCAAACAATGACTATTAGGAATGTGCAGGTTCCTCAAACATGTGTGTTTTCATTCTTAAGTGGACATTCTTGATTTCATATTGTTATAATGGTAAACACATACACGTGCTTGCCACCCCTCAAAAGAATTCATCCATGAATTCAGAGAAGGAAGACCAAGAGAAGATGATACCAAAATTATAACACCTCCATCCGTCATATGAAATATAACAGAGGGTCCGGCCGAGGCCCCACGCCATATTCCACAGGCAGTCGATGGAGTTACATGTTAATATCAAGAGACCAAATGAATCCTAACTCAGAGAATTCTAGCTGAAGCTTCATGGGATAAATTGAACTCAAGTATCAACAATGTCCAATATATTAAAACCATAGGAATGTATTACAAAATACACAAAATTTACGGCCTTAAGGCCTTACAAATATTCTTCCCAAAAATAGTGGTTTACAAACATCGGCGTGCAGGTCGGCCACACAAGAAAAACACTAAAAACCCTTTGCTTGGCCTTCGAGGGTAGACAAAATATCAGTGAGATGCAACCCGCTATATCTTTCTCGGCTCTCCAACACCTGCATAGGGAAAATCCACCACAAGGATGGCAAATAAGAAAACAGTCAGCTTTCATCTAACCAATTTATAAAGACCCTACCCTATTCCCGTGGCAGCGTTATCCCTTCCCTGCGGGCATAACATTAACACATAGATATATTACAAGATGGCACACTCAAGCACCATTCAATATATCACAAACGAGTGCCTCAGCGGCGAAACATTCCGATCACTCGGAGATTATTCTCGGTGTAACAGACTTCCCAGATCCCACCACCATCCACAGTCCCAGACTTGACGATATACTTGAGTATTCTAGTCTTTCTGGTACATGGCCTAAGACTCTCATTGTACTAACGACGAAAGCCATTTAACTTAGGCAATCCATCCCGAACGATATAATGCAGGCTACAGTTCGGCACTCTTCTCGTTGCTCAAATCGCCATGTCATTGACTAAAGCCGAAGCAATCAAGCCCCATGACAAGAAGCGGGTCAGCTTCCCCTTGCCCGTTCGGCTCTCTGGACTTTTTGCTGTGCACAACAGGCTCTCAGCATCACTTGCCGCTCACGTGTCTCCAGGACCTGAGCCTGCAATGATCAATCATGGCACTCATAGCCAATAGCTGGGCTCTTCAGGCTCACAGCTTCTGATACTACACACCTTGCCTCCTAGATATAGACTTTGCAACAACATTCAGGATGGCATGCATGACCACCTTAGCTGACTTTACAGCTTCAAACAATGACCTGAAGTCTCCCAGAGATGGGTCTCATATCTTATTGGAAGCTATCGTCGGTGGTAGCACTACCGCCGCGCGGTAGGGATAGAATTCGCTTCTTCTCCATTTTTGGGTGTTTTCCTGGAGATCACTTCTTGTACTATCACTGCAGCATCCCGCACACCCCCAGACTCCAGATTTTATACGTTGAACTACACGTTTTATCCACGAAGTCTTCTCCAGCTCGCAAATCAATTAATCACCAATCCAGACCAACATGTCTAGATGGGCTTCACACAGCATGCCTATTTCGTACTTCGATTCCGGATCTAAATGCAAGTTTTATCGGGGATCATGTTGTAACCCTACTTGTGATTTGGGCTAGGTTCACTATTAGGATTGTTAAGATGACCCAACATGTATAGTCTAGTGTCATAAGTTAGTTCCAGGGTTAAGGTCAGTCACATGAGGTTAAATAGTTGGAACCTACCTTCAGAAGACTTCAGAGACAGAAGACTTTAGAGACAAGGCTGTTTAAATAATGCAGAAAAGATGTTCGACGATAGCTGAACTCAGCTCGACGATCGTAAATCTCAGATCAACGAACTCAGAATTCCTTCTCTGAGTTAAGCTTAACGAAAGTCTAGCTGAGATCGACGAGCTGTGATGTCATATCAGAAGTCTGCTCGATGAAAGATGAGCTTCTGTCGACGAACTCCGATCTTTTCTCAGAATCTCAGCTCGATGAAAGTCATCATCAGTTCGACGAACTCCAGGCTCAGGTCGACGAAATGCAGACACTGTTCGATGATTTCCAAATAGTGTCTTAGGCAGTTAGCAGAATATTTCCAGGCTCAATTTCAGGATATTCTGAAGGCAGAATATTTAATGGCTTAATTGCAGGCAGCCATAACTCCGATATTTAATGCTCAATATTCTTATGAATATAGCCATTTAGAGGCAACATTAAATATGGATTTAATCACAGAGTTCTTACTTCCATTCTTACCAATTTCCAAGGCAGTTACCTTCTAGGGAATTCTCCAGCCATTTCAGGATTAATGAATTCAAATATTTGAATTCTTCTCTTGATTAAATACTGAGGCTCAAATGGTTTTCTACAACTGTAATAGAAAGGACAGACATAGAAATATCTCATTCATCATTCTTCTATTTCAAGCTTTTCTTCTAGCAACACATCTTCAATATGAGACAAAAAGTTCACATCTCTCAGAAACATATACTGAAAGAAGAAGTTTTCAACTTTGAAGGCCTACACCTTGAGCAAAGCTTCCACTCCTAATCAAATCCATATAACGCAGGGGGAGCTTTCACAACATCAACAAATCCATTAGTCTTCTCAAAGATTTGAGATTGAGAGGACAACATCATTTTATTTTTTTTCACTGTGTACAGGGTTATAACTCCCTTCAAAAGTTTAACCTTTAGGTTCTCAAGTCACCTTATCAAAAGACTTGGTTTGGCTTTTGGGCACCTGATCAAAAGCTCAAAGGGTTGCTAGATCTCCCTTAGAAAATATATCCTGTGCTGACAGGGCACCTGATCAAAAACATGTGGTGGCAGGGCACCTGAGCAAAAATCTGTGGTGGATTCCTACCAGGGTGGTAGAGGAGTGGATGTACCCAGGTTTATTGGGGAACCACTATAAACTCATTGTGTCATCTGGTTGTGCCTTTTCTTATTTATTTTTTATACTGTGATATTTCTCTATTTATATATATACATGTATCATATATTTTAATTCGCTGTAAAAACAAAGTAAAATTTTAAAATACTCTATTTACCCCCCTCTAGAGTTAGTTAGATTTATCCCTCACTTTCAATTGGTATTAGAGGGACAGGTTACTTGGTTGTACAGGCTAACACCTGAACCAAAAGATCTTTGATTGATCTTATCTACTCTAGTTGTCTTTTATATCATGACACAAAATAAGGAGTATTCAAGCACCAAACCTCTAGTGTGCAATCTTGGTAAGTTTGCACTTTGGAAGGCAAGGATTAGGATTTATATGAATTCCATTGATGAAGATATATATAATTCCATTTTGACAGGTCCCCCAGTACCAGTGGAAACAACAAGCACAAGTGCAGTGCTACCACCTTAGTGGACTGAAGCACAAAAGAAGGCCAAGATTGCTGATCCTAAAGTAATGAATATTCTGGCCCAAACTATGTTTTATGACATATTACAGAAGGTTGTTGAATGTACTTCAGCAAAGGACATTTGGGACTCCATAAATGTTATAGTAGCAGGATCTGATGATGAAAAGAAAGATAGGAGATAACACTTGATCTCTCAGTATGAGAATTTCAAGAAGGAAGAGTCAGAGTCAGTTGTAGATGTGTATAATAAACTCAGCCTCATAATCAATAAGCTGAAATCTCTGGACAAGGACATTTCATTAATAGAGATAAATGACAAGATCCTAATGTGCTTCCCTAGCACATGGGACTCTAGGATCTGGTCAATCAAGGAAGCCAGAATCCAAAATGAGTTCTCTACTTAAAACTTGTTGGGCAAGCTCAAGTCTTATGAGCAGCTCATCAAGAGCAAAGAAGCTGAGTAAAGGACTTCCTCTTCAGTAAGGAAAGAGCAAAGCATTGCTTTCAAAGAATGTGAAGAAGCAGAAGCTACTCCAGACAATGAAGATCTATTTAGTCTCTGGCAAAGAGATTCTATAATATGGTAAGAAAGGATTTCAGGATAAGATCTTTCAGAAAAGATGATAAGCCAAGGTATGATAAAACTCCTACTAAATAAATAGTTTGTTATGGATGCAAGAAACCTGGACACATTATCAGAGTGTCCAGAAACTCAGAGGAAAGACAAAAGAAAGGAGAAAGACTGCAGGAAAAATTCCAGCAAACCCTCCTACAGCAAATACAAAAAGAAGGATAGAGGATTTGTTGCTGAGACTTGGACTGTGTTAGGTCCGGCATTCCTTCACTTGATTTGTGACGCTCTGCTACTTATTTAAGATATTAAGTAGCACGCTTTCCAATGGTCCGGGATTTTGGAACAGTTGGGTATGCGCTTGATCCTACATTTTGTATCAGAGGAGGTTACAGGTTCAATATCGGGGGGCGCTATTAAATCCTTATTTTTCCCTTCTGCCTGTGTGGGTCCGACAGGTCAGGCAATTGTGGACTTGTGGTAACCCCACCTCTGAGCTATGTGGTCCATGTGGTAACCCCACCTCTAAGCCAACGGGTTGTGCTGGACGCTTGGGGGGATTATTGGGTCTGGCGTTCCTTCAATTGATCTGTGGCGCTTGCTACTTATTTAAGAAATTAAGTAACACCCTTTCCAACGGTCCGGGATTTTGGAACAGTTGGGTATGCGCTTGATCCTACAGAGTGAATCTGAGTTAAAATCTTCATCCATCTCCAGTGAGGATGAAGAAGAGGCTAAGGCCAGATAGATCTACTTGATGGCAATCAATACATCTTGCAGGAACTCTGAAGCAGCAAATTCAGAAGCTGACAACTCAGAAGATGAATCTGTTTCAGAAGAAGATCAGGTAATCTCAACCCTTGATTTTAATTCTGAATAGTTTAAAACTAATTTCAAATTATTATATAAAGATTTAATTAAATCTGAGAAGGAAATCAAACTCCTCAAAGAAAAACTAATTGAATTTGACAATTTTTCTTCAGAAAACTTAATCTGAGAAGGAAATCAAACTCCTCAAAGAAAAACTAATTGAATTTGACAATTTTTCTTCAGAAAACTTCAAACTTAAAGAAGTTTTAAAAAAAGTTAATGAACATATAATTGCTTTAGAAATTAAATTAAAAGACGCTTAGCAATTTGAAAAATCCCTTAATGGGAGAAGTATAAAATTGATGGATATCACAAGCACAGTGAATGTAGGGCTTAATGGCAAACTGGGCTTGGGAGCTTCATCTAGTCAGCCTTCATTATTACAGTAAAATACTTTATCTACTCCTATAAAATTTATTTCTTCCAAAGGAAAAGAAAACATAAAAGATATAGATACAGCTGCTAAAGTATCACAAAAGAATCAACCTAAGAAAATTATAAATTCACAAAAGAAAAAGAAAAAATTTAATGAAAATTATGTTCAACATGTTTCATCGAACCAAGCTCGATGAAATGAATATGGTTCATCGAACTCAGATCGAAGAACTAAGAACGCAGATTTTCAGTATAACTATTTGTCTAACTGTGCTCGACTAACTCATTATGGTTCGTCAAACCGCGATCGATGAACGTGGGGCAAAGAGAATGAATAATTTCATTCTGTGAATGGCGTTCGACGAACTCATCCCTATTCATCGAATGCAGATCGACGAATAAATTACAATTCGTCAAACCAGTTTCATAAAACAGAAACTTTAACTCTTTTCAAAAATTCAATCAAACTAAAACCTTTATTAATCCTTTTACCCAGTGGATTATTCCTCCTAGGAGATATCTACCACTAGGTTATAAGGACCAACCTGAATGTTCATATATTTCTAGTTATAAATTTGAAATAAATCAAGGACCCAAGGTTACCTGGGTCAAGAACAACTAATCTTGTTTTCTACAAGTAAAGAACTATCCTACCACAGAGGAACAGTGGTATCTAGATAGTGGATGTTCAAAACACATGACAGGATGTTAAGACAACCTGACTGATTTTAAAGTAATGCTTGGACCAAAAGTGATTTTTGGAGACTCCAACTGTTGACAGATAGAAGGATATGTAAATGTCAAAGTTGGAGCAGTTACCTTTAGGAAGGTAGCCTATGTAAGTCGTCTCAAGCATAACCTAATATTCATAAGGTAATTATGTGATGAAGTTTATCAAGTATCATTCAATCAGTGATATTGCATCATTACTTCTGATAAAAACAAAACTATTTTAACTAGAATTAGACAAGGAAACATATATGTAGTTAATTTTAAATCTGTTATTTCATAAATTTATTTATTTAACCAAATTAGTAACTCTAATGATTTATGACATAAGAGACTAGGTCATGTAAACCTTAGGAATATTACTAAATTATCTATGGACAACCTTGTTAGAGGACTACCTTCTGGTCCTTACAAGAAGGAAGTACTCTGCAGGGCTTGTCAATTAAGCAAACAAACTGAAAATAGTTTCAAATCCATTAATAAAAGTGATTCACCCAGGATTTTGTACTTGTTACATATGGATCTCTTTGGCCCTATAGCTGTATAAAGTTTGGGAGGAAAGTCATACACTCTAGTTATTGTTGATGACTTCGCTAGATTCACTTGGGTGTTCTTTCTGAGAAACAAGTCAGATAACTTTATAGTTATTACAAATTTTCTTAAGAGCATAACGATTGAGTACTCTACTCGGGTTGCATTGATCAGAAGTGATCATGGCAACGAGTTTTAATATCTCTTCCCATGCAAGAATTCTGTGAGAAGGAAGGTATCAGGCATTGTTTTTCTGCTCCTAGAACTCCTCAACAAAATGGGGTAGCTGAAAGGAAAAATAGAACCCTTATTGAATCTGCTGGGACATTGCTTGTAGATGCTCATTTGCCTCTATCATTTTGGGCAGAGGCTGCAAGCACAACAAATTATGTTCTGAACAGAAGTTTAATACATAAACTTAAGGGTAAGACCCCCTATGAATTACTTAAAGAGAAGCAACCTAAAGTACATTACTTTAAAGTATTTGGAATCAAGTGTTATTTTCATAACAATAATAAGAAACACCTAAGAAAATTTGAAGCCAAGGCTGTAGAGGGAATCTTCCTTGGATATTCCCAAGTCAGCAAGTCTTATAGGGTATTTAACAAATCAACATTAAAAATGGAAGAATCTGTACATATATTCTTTGATGAAGCTAACATGTTTTACAAGAAGAAGGATTCTTCTACCAGAGACACTTTGCGGGTACCCTATCTGTGTGAGAAGTTGGATTATTTAAACCTTACCCAAGAGGTTACAATGCATCCTTTACAGATTGATGAAGACAGTGAAGAATAAAGTATTGAAGTAGTTGAACCCACAACAACAAATATAATTCCACAAGAGGAATTAATTCCACAAGCTGTTGATGAACCAACTCCTCTTGCTGATATTGTCACACTTAGAGATCGTCTCATATCTCAAGTGATTGGAGACATATCAGCTGGTGTGTAAACAAGGCATCAACTCAACCAAGATCTGATGCATGCTTGCTTCATTTCTCAAAATGAGCCTCAATCCATAGAAGATGCAGAGTAAGATCCCCATTGGATTATTGTAATGCAAGAGGAACTCAATCAATTTGAGAGGTGTAGAGTTTGGGATTTAGTTCCAAGACCCAAATACTACCCAGTCATTGGAACTAAATGGGTCTTTAGGAACAAGCTGGATGCATAAGGATTAATAGTGAGGAACAAAGCAAGGCTGGTAGCCCAAGGATATTCACAAAAAGAAGGCATTGATTATGATCAAACCTTTGTTCCTGTTGCAAGACTTTAAGCCATCAGAATTTTTCTTACATATACAGCATTCAAGAAGTTCAAGGTCTATCAGATGGATGTCAAAAGTGCGTTAAATGGAGAACTAAGAGAGGAAGTTTATGTTGAGCAACCACAGGCAATGGCGATTTCGGCGGCGACCCTTTCCGGAATGAAATTTGATGTCGGCTTCAACATTGATATGGATTCCTTCAGTCATTTCGATCAAGTCTTCAAGAACATCTTACAGTTATTTGAGACTCAGTAGTTAAGGAAGTCCATGATAACATGGATAAAGCTTCCATTGCAGGAGATTAAGGAATGGGTTTATACAGCAAAGATTCAGGAAACTCCGGTTCTCATTGGATCTATCTCAGGACATCAGATTCATCTTTCACCCGAAATTTTATCGGAAATTTTTGGGTTTGTTAATGGTGAAGAAGATGATATAGAACTGTCCAGTGCTGAATTTGATGATATGCTTGATAAAATGGGTCACTCCCAGGGAAACCCTAACAAAATGACGAAAAATAACTTGTCTGTTGAATACAAGTTCTTAGCATATGTTGTTGGAAAGGTACTCTTGGGCAAGCACTCTGCTCATGACTACATTACCAGGAACCAATTTCTTCTGATGTGTGCCCTAGTAAATGAAAAGTCAGTGAACTGGGGAGTCATACTGTTTGACTCCATCAAGAAGAAGATAAATAAGAAGGATATAGGGTATGTGAGAATTCTTGGGCTCTTCCTGCAAGCCAAATTCCCAGAACTATTGGTCTCCCACACCATATTCATTAATGCTTCCAAGAGGCTCACATCAGCCTTCTTTGGAAGATGGGAGATGGTTATCACCAAGCCCTCCAAGTCCTCCTCCTCCAGAGCTTCTGAGGACACCAGGGCTGTAATAGCCACTTCAACAACCCCAGTAGAAGCTCTTGTTCCGCACATTCGCTCTCCTCCTCCATCTCCACAACATTCTCTATTTCCTTCATCAACTCCACTTGTTGATGTTTCTCCACTTCAACAACCATCCACTGACACACCTTCTACTCCTATCCCTCCTACCTCAATATCCAGATCAACATCTCTTCCACACTCACCACTCCATATTTCTGAGGATACACCATCTCCACCTCCTCAATCACATCCACCATCACATCTACCATCCCATATTGATGACATACCATCCACATCTCTTCATACAGATCTACTACTTTGATCTCTAACTTTTGATCTACTATCATCTCCATCTCCACAACAATCCACTATTCAGGAAGTCACTATTCCTGATGTCACTCCATCTAACATTCCAACACCTTCAATTCCACAGGCATTCACCATCTGTCCAACCTGCTCCATGCCATCCTATTCTACTGCCAACCAACCTTCCACATATACTAATCCAAATGATTATATGTATATTTATTTCTCTTTTATATCAGCTAACATTCTTGACTTCATTACCCCCACACTCAAGCAACTCATAGCTGAAGCAATTGCTCCTCTAGTAGCTACCATCTCTGAACTTTCTTCAAAACTTGCTTCCTCCTCCACTATTCATTCTACTGGGGGCCTGGGTTTAGGCCTCTCTGAATCCACGCTGGCAGAGATTGTTGAAATTACTCAGGATCTTGGAGATAGTAGGGGTTATGTCAACTAAGTCAGTTACAACCAGAAACACATGCAGCAACAAGAGTCTTTATTGATTAATAGCCAACTTCTTTATAAAGTGAGACATACATGGCGAGAGATGATTCACCAAAACCATAACAGGGAGAGAAGAGACAGTTACAAAGACAAAACAACACAAGCCGTGTGGACTCAACCACCAAGCCGCCGTTCTACTGCTGTGGAGACTGCTCAAACTGTCAGGTAACCAGACCGCAACCCAAGCCGCGTGGACTGCCCCTTATTCCAATTCTAAGCTCTAGCTGCCGATCTGCAAGCCGCCTAACTGTGAGGTCGCCTAGCCGCCAAACCACACAAGCTGCGATGCCAAATTGAACAGTCCGCCTGAAGCAGGCAACTTATTGAACCCCGAACACAAGTTGTCAAAGAGAAAACCGCCTTGTCGCTGTCCGTGACCTGTTGCTTACCGCCTGTTGCTTAACCGCAGAGTCCGCACTGTCCCTGATTGCAATCAGAGCCAAGTCCTGGCTTTCCAGCGCTATCCGCACAAACTACACAGAACAAACTGGTCAACTCTATCAAACTGCGCGAACACCAAAAGTCAGTCTGCAACAACTGTGACGGGCTCACTTACTGTTCATTCGTTCCAATTCCTGAAGTGAGATGGGTCCTATTTATAGGCACGATGAGGAGTGTGGTCACCGCCCTAGCCGATAGGATTACCGCCATATCCCGCAGCAAGAACAAGTGTATCCGCAAGCCCGCGGATATACACACCAGTCCACCGCTGCATGTGCAAGATAGAAAGTCCACCTATGCTTCACCAAGGTCGGACACAATGCCAATCCGCCTTGTCACCAAAGTCCAAGACAAGGCCAATTCTTCACCAAGGCCGAACAACAACACCAGTCCGCCTTGTCTCCAAAGGCCAAGCCAATGCCAATGCTTCACCAAGGCCGGACAGCAACACCAGTCCGCCTTGTCGCTAAAAGCCAAGCCAAGACTGCCATAGCCGGACTCTGCAACAACATTGTCCGCCAAACCACGAACACAGCTCCAGCCCACTTATCTCGAGTCCACAGCCTCTCCACAAGGCAAATGCCAAACTCAGCGGACACACGGCTCCATTCCGCTCATCCCGATCCCACGGCTTCGCCACCAAGGCAACTACCGGACTCTGCGAACAAAGATCCAGTCCGCTCATACTGCGGACAGCTCTAGTCCGCATATCCTGCAGATAACTCCAGTCTGCATACCCTGAGTCTATAGTCTTGTCACCAAGACATCTACCGGACTCAGTGGACACTGCTTTAGTCTGCTTACACAGCAGAGTCCTCTAGTCCGCATCTCTCGCAGACTGCTCCTGTCCGCATATCCCGCAGACTTCTTATGTCCGCATATCTTGAGTCCACACCAGCACGGTAGCTGTCGGACTCAGCGGGCCCTGCTTCGGCCCGCAAACCCATGTGGATGCAATCTCTAGTCTGCATATCCCCACGCTTGCAACCAAGGCACACTACACTTCTGCCGAGCTTAGTGGACTGAGAAGCAGTCCGCGCTCCACTATGCGATCTCCCCAGACTGAGCCAAACATGGACTTGGTTCAGAACCAACCAAGTCCATGCCACTGGCCACAAGGGCTAGTCAGTACTCACTGGTGGACACTGGATCCAGTCTGCCTGCCACGTCAAACTCCAGCGCCTGTCTGCACTGACTGGCGATCTTTGTAGCTTCCACTTGCCGCTTCACCAAAGCAAGACCAAGGATTCTACCAAGCCGGTCTGTCGAGCTCCAGTTCTCCAGTCTGCTTCTTGCCGGACTCCGCGGATATAGTCGTTATCCGCCAAGTTACTTCCTTGGATCCAACTGCCTGCTGAGCACAAGCCGTCCTGGCTAACCACCGCTGTTGTCCGCATAGTCCGCGCGAATAGACCGTCCAGGCCACTATAGAACAAATTGTTTACATCCCTGCCGACCTGGCTATCCGCCAACCCTGTCTGCGTAGTCCTCCTGAATTTGTTGTCCAAGTTCTCCATTCAATCAATTTAGCTTCACAAGTTTCAACAGAGATGTCCAATGAAGAAGCTCTAGCAATCAATGAAAAAGCTTTAGAAATTAATGAAGTAATTCTAGAGGTTGCAGTAGCAGATACAGAAATGCTTCCAGTTTGTGTAGATGAAGAAGCAGCAGATTTTTCCACTCCAGAAATCATCGCTGTTGGTGATTTTATCATTAATCCCATAGTTGATATTTCTTCATTACTTCATTCTTTTGATATAGTTTTCAACATCAATTTACCAGTTTTTGATAGTTATTCTAAAGTTATAGTTAGCTATACAGCACCAATATATCCTGTAGTTTTGGAACACCTAAGGACAAGTTTTACAATTATTGAGGATATTGTAGAAAAAGTAATAGATATAGAGTCAAAGGCTTTCTCACCTCCAACTTTTGGCTAGGCTGAATCCCCCATGTCCAATCTTGATGATTTCATTTTTGAAGACATAGATACAGAGAATATAGAGCCACAGCCTCAGGCTAAAGAAGAAAATATAGTTGTACAGCCACAGGCTGAGATAATAAATACAGATATACAACCACAGGCTCCTATAGTATTTTTTTGTTGAGATTCTTAAACAGATTAATGCTCCCTATGATAATCCTGCTAATAAATCTGATGATGATGAAGAGTTAGATGACTTAGAAGATTCTAGTTCTAAAAAGAGAAAACTTAAGAAGAAGGTTCCATCCAGGGCTGCTCCTAAACCTTCTCCTACTGCATACACCCCTTATTATATTCTGCATAACATTACTCTTACTCCAGATTATCGTCGCTGGATGAGGTATTCTAAAAATGAGCTGAAAGATAGGAAGAAGAGTAGGAGATACTCTCCACCTCCAAAATTTAGGAGAGGTCCTCCTCCTCCTGCAGCAGGATCAGCACGAAGTGTTTCACAAGCTCATAGGTTTACTTCTCACTCACATCAATTAAGACCTGCTTAAAGTAGCAGAGATAGAGCTTCAAGGTCAGAATCACAGCCCAGTAGCTAGCAAAGAAGACAGCAACAATAGCATAATATTCAAAGCAGTCAGCAGACATCTGAAGATAATCAGCAAGAAAATTCAAGTCAAGAATGGCCACTATCTCCAGTCTATGATCCAGAAATGGATCTTAATTTAAGAATGGCCAGATTCAAGGAAATCATAGCTCTTTCACAGATAAGGAAAGCTAGGGGAGAAGGAAAAGACACTTCTCAATATTCAACAATATTTTCCTACATGAAGAAAAAATTAGAAAGGTATGAAAAGAAAAATCTTTTTAATGTTGATACTTATATGAGTCTCCATCCAGAAGCAGTAGTGCCTAGAGCCACAGCAGTAAAGATTCTTGGTGCTTAAGACATAAAGATGATCCAAAGAGAAGCAGAGGACCCCAAAAGAATAATGGTTTTCTCAAAACCTGCTTCAGATCATTCTTTAGATGCTCCAAAGAAAAACTCATAATTTTCTGCTTATATATTTTGAATTTTATTATTGATATATGTATATTCACAAGGCACAATTGTTTATATCTGCTGAAGTTCTATAATTATGTCAGATATTTTTATTGCTTTGTGATTTTCTTTATTTTTTTTATAGTGATCTCACCCAAATAGGGGGAGATTGTTGGAACACTACTTGTGAATTGGGCTAGGTTAACTATTAGGATTATTAAGATGATCCAACATGTATAGTCTAGGGTCATAAGTTAGTTCTAGGGTTAAGGTCAGTCACATGAGGTTAGATAGTTGGAACCTACCTTCAGAAGATTTCAGAGACAGAAGACTTTAGAGACAAGGCAGTTTAAAGATTGCAGAAAATGCGTTCGACGAAAGCTGAACTGAGCTCGATGATCGTCGATCTCAGATCGACGAACTCATAATTCCTTCTCTAAGTTGAGCTCGACGAAAGTCTAGTTGAGATCGATGAACTGTGATCTCATATCAGAAGTCAGCTCGACGAAAGCTGAGCTCCGGTTGATGAACTTTGATCTTTTCTCAAAATCTCAGCTCGACGAAAGCCATCATCAGTTCGACGAACTCCAGGCTCAGGTCGACGAAATGCAGGCGTTGTTCGATGATTTCCATACAGTGTCTTAGGCAGTTAGCAGAATATTTCTAGGCTTAATTTCAAGATATTCTGAAGGAAAAATAATTAATGGCTTAATTGCAGGCAGCCATAACTCTGATATTTAATGCTCAATATTCTTATGAATATAGCCGTTTATAGGCAGCATTAAATATGGATTTAATCACAGAGTTATTATTTCCATTCTAACCAATTTTCAAGGCAGTTACCTTCTTTAGAATTCTCCAGCCATTTTAGGATTAATGAATTCAAAAATTTGAATTCTTCTCTTGATTAACATATTGAGGCTCAGAAGGTTTTCTGCAATAGTAACAGAAAGAGATAGAGACAGAAACACCTTGTTCATCATTCCTTTGTTTCAAGCTTTTCTTCCTGCAACACATATTCAATCTGAGACAAAAAGTTCATATCTCTCAGAAACATATACTGGAAGAAGAAGTTTTCAACTTTGAAGTTCTATACCCTAAAGCAAAGCTTCCACTCCTGATCAGATCCATACAACTCATGGGGATCTTTGACAACACACCACTAGAAAAATGAGTATTAGCCATACGTTTTTTTGTCAGGGTCAAAATTCGTGGCTAATAATTAAGTATTATCCACGTTTCATATTTCGTGGCTAATAATTAAGTATTAGCCACGAATAACAAATTCGTGGCAAAAAACTAAACCATTAGCCACGGCCTTGACGAAATCGTGCCTAAACAAATACTATTATATATATATATACAAGCAGTCGTGCACGGGAGACCACCGTGCGGGCAACATTCGTCGAGGGTGCGAGATTTGTCGAGGGGTTGACATTTGTCGTGGGGGAGACATTTGTCGTGGGGGCAACATTGGTCGTGGGGGCGACATTCGTCGTGGGGGCGACATTCGTCGAGGGGGAGACATTCATCGAGGGGACGACATTCGTCGTGGGGGTGACATTCGTCGAGGGGGCGACATTCGGCGTGAAGGCTACATTTAGCGGGGGAGACATTCGTCGTGGGGACGACATTGATCGTGGGGGCAACCTTGGTCGTGGGGGCGACATTCATCGTGGGGGTGACATTGGTCGGGGGCAGCGACATTGGTCGGGGGTGACGATATTGGTCGGGGCGGCGACATTGGTCGTGGGCGGAGACATTGGTCGTGGGCGGTGACATTGGACATAGGCGGAGACATTGGTCGTGAGGGGCAACAATCGACGGGGGAGGCGACAATTGGCGGTGGAGGTGACAATCGATGGGGGCAGCAACATTTTGTGGGGGGCAGCAACATTGGGCGAGGGAGGCGACAATCGGTGGGGGTGGCGACATTTGGCGGGGGCGACGGCAATGCATCGACATTCTTCGGAGGAGGCGAAAATCCACAGGGACGGCGTCAATCGGCGGGGGCGGCGACAATCGGCGTGGGAAGCGACAATAGCGGAGGCGGCGACATTCTTCGGGGGGGGGGGCATTCGTGATTTCTCATGCGCAAAGTATATTTCAGCTTTTTCTCTTTTATTTTAATTTTTTTTTGTTAGACATGATCTCCGCCCTAAAATTGTATTTCTCTGGCCGTATTATTGAAATTTTAAATTTTGCAGCCATATGAAGACAAAATCATCAGCTACAAAAAGAACAAATGAGACTAAATAAATTTATAATTAAGATTATTAAAACTATCATTTAATTAACTTTAAACTAAACATTCCAACACAAACCAAAATAAATATAGCTTTGCAATCAAATTATACCTTTATCACCAATGTCCCCCATAGAAATGGAACAAAACTACGGCAATCATGTAGGGTGAAAACACACACCGTGTCACACTGATCCCTATCAAGTTTATCCTCTTCAATATAGATATCAGTAGTAGTGATCATTAATGAAGAAATTTCAATTAAAAAATAATATCGGATTTGAAGGAAGAACCCAACAAATATCAATTAATTCATTGACCCGGAATGAATCGAGTACAACAATTTTTGATATGAGCTTATATGCACAGAGTTACCCGGAATGAGTGGAGTCAACATGAAATGCAAGTTCCGGATATGACCTCAGCATAAACCACTATTGTCAACATGTAATGCAAGTTTCAGCTTCATACAAATGACATTCATTCTTTCAACATGAAGACCCGAGGGAAAATAAAAACTATACATCACAGCCTTGATATGAGGGGGAAAGTGATAAGACAGCTGATAAGTTAATTTGATTTGAAAAACTATCTAAATAAATACTAATATAGACATTGTCCGTCAATAACTATTGTCGGCGCATTGTTCTCCATTACCTTTCGTTTGTGTCCCGCCGAGTCGTCATTTTTATGACTGTCTACGCTTTGAAACTATTTTTGTTCTCGTTGTGATGGTTTCCTTGTGATTCGCTTTCTAGGATTATAAATAAATTTATGGTAGTTCTCATGGTAGTTGGAGGACAATAAACATCAAAATGAAAATTGATCATAATTGGTTTTGAAAATGATGAAAATGCAATTAACATCTATAAACTACACTCCGATGTATATAAAGATTAAAGAGAACATAATTAAAACTCAAGTAACTTTTTCATACCTAGTTAAAGAAGTAATTTATCAATGGTGTCCAACTATTAAAACCAATTTTCTTGTAGAAAAAGGAAGTCAGATAACACCTCATGAGCGTGCTCTGAAATGGAGAATGGAACAGCTCAATTGGTAAAAATTCAAAAGTGTTGAGACAATAAGGAATGATGAATACCGTTCACGATAGAAAATGAGAACTATAACAAAAATTCTTGGACCACCATGCAATCAACCAAAATTCCTGTACCTGCAATGACCAAGCAGAATTTAAATCGTTAACAAAAGAACTAAAAAATTTACAACTAAAGAATTCCGCACAAACTAAATAATTACTCATCATTGTTATGGTTTACATAAATAAGTACTCACCATTTTACAGTTATGGCCTAAAACAATACTAATTTTTCAAAGATTTGAAAGTGGTCCTTTTCACACAAAAAATCAAAATACAAAGAATTCCGCACAAACACCCAACTATTTTAGCAATCAACTAAACCATACAACATCGAAAACTATATTAAATCAAACCATACAACATTGTAAAGAATTGTCTATAATTAAAAAAAACTTGTAACACTTTATTTAGAAAACATGCTTCAGATTCATACCTTGAGAAAGTGATTATGTTCAGCTCCAAATCATGGTTGGTTAGAGAAAGCAGAGAAATATGATGATAAGAGGTCATACCTTAGCTTGCAAATATAAGGAAAGACATCAACTGTGAACTCGAACTACATGAAGTTTTGGAAGTTAATATCAATCATAAAAAAGTTAATAAATCATGATCCATTTTCAAAGATGAAAATTATAGGATTTAATAGCTTAGTTGAAGATCTAAAATAGAGAGAAAATAGCATATGTTAGAAATCATATCAGAAAATCAATGTAGAAGATGAATTTTGGGATTCAAAACTATTGAATATTCAAAACAATAAGAGCATGAGGAAATCTTAGTGGTTAATTGATTTCAGGATCCATTTTCAAAACATTTGATTTCACTAATTTAATTTCTGTAGAAACTGATTAACAACAACAGAAACCTGGAAATAAATCTGAGAATCTGATTAACAGCAACTACAACCGGCAGTGATCTCAATGGTTAAAGGCTAGAAACATTTCAGTGATTTTTCCCTGCTCTCACCGAAATCACTGCTTATTTCATGATCTTATGCCTGTAGAAACTGATTAAACATTTCATGATCTTATGCAAATCAGTTTCCCTGTTCTCACTGAAATCTTGAATAAACATTTGATGTGGGGAAGAATAACTACTTGAAAAATAACCTTATGCAAAACACCAATGTTACATATTATCTTGAATCAAGAAGATTGAAGCTTGCATTCTTGAATTAGGAAAATAGAATCCCCTTCAGCTCCAATAAATGAAACTGTAGATGTAAAGATGAAGAAATAGAATAAATTTCGGCTTGAATAAAAAATGCTTACAAAGGTAGAAGACGAGTGAGGTTAAACGCAGAGGTTAAACAGTTGTAGGCAATGTGAAAGAGGAAATGACCTGAATAAAAAAAATAATGAAAGATCTGAGAGGTAAATGGAGGAATCAAAAGAGAACTCAAGATCGAAGAAGAAAGAGGAGAGGGAGACTCAGATCCACCGCGCCGAGCCCTAGATCAAAGAAGGAATAAGTATTCAGAGGAAGAAATACGCGGAGGAATAACTTTACCTGCGATGACGGTCAAAGCAGCGATGATGGTAGTCGAGCAGGAGGGCAGCGAGAACTGACCCCGCCTATCGATGCAGGATGACCGTGGTGTGTGGAGTGGAGAAAGAAGGACGGCACACAGAGGCGGAAGGCGGTGGCGGGAGTTGCTTTTGGCAGGGTTTGAGGCGGAACGTCGCGATAGACGACTGGCGTGACTGACAGGATGTTGCCTTTATTAAGCCCGTAAACTCAGCTTTAGGTGGTAGAAAGACCAAAATGTCCCTAAGTTTAAGCCCAAAGAATTTTTTAATGAGGGCATTTCGGCATATAAATGTTACACCATGGACTGATTAGGTCTTTGCTTATAGTATAAAGATATATATATATTAAAAAAAAGTAATATTATATATATATTATAGGAATGATAATTAGGGCATCCATTCATTCCGAAATCAGGAGCTTGATGGAGAATCGATTCATTTTGAAATCGGGAGCCATCTCTTTGGCAATTCGAGGCGAGCTCTAGTCGAGAATCCTTCCTCCCATCTGTTCTCCAGCGAACCCCAGTCGAGAATCCTTCCACCCATCTATTCTCCGGCGAACCCCCTCCCCATTTGCGGTATGTGGTTCTTCCTCTATTGTCGATCCACAGCAGATATGCCTCTTCTTATATTTTGCTTCGGTATTGCCCTAGAAAATAATTTTTTTGTCCATCAACATTCCATCGCATGGTTTTTTTGTTTATATGTGTATGTGTGTGTCTTTTTGTTTGTGTATGTGTACGTGTATGTGTGTGTGTTTTGATTGTGTATCTGTGTGTGTGTGTGTGTTTTTGATTTTGTATGTGTGTATGTTTGTTTTTTTTTGTTTGTGTATGTGTATGTTTGTGTGTGTTTTTGATTGTGTATTTGTGTATGTGTGTGTTTTTATTTTGTATGTGTGTATGTGTGTGTTTTTTTTATTGTGTGTTTTTGATTGTGTGTGTGTATGTGTGTGTGTGTGTGTGTGTGTGTGTGTGTGTGTGTGTGTGTGCGTGCGCGTGTGTGTGTGTGTGTGTGTGTGTGTGTGTGCATGTATATGTGATTTTTTTAAGTTTGTGTATGTGTGCGTGGGTTTTTTTATCGTGTATGTGTGTGTGTGTGTGTGTTTTGATTGTGTATGTGTGTGTGTGTGTGTTTTTTGATTGTGTATGTGTGTGTGTGTGTGTGTGTGTGTGTGTATATATATGTGTGTGGGTGTATATGTGTGTGTGTTTTTTTGTTTGTGTATGTGTACGTGTATGTGTGTGTTTTTTGATTGTGTATCTGTGTATGTGTGTGTTTTTTATTTTGTATGTTTGTGTTTTTTATGTACACATATTGTTTCTACCGTGCCGTCTTTCTTTCACAAAGATAGTTTTTATATGGATTTAGCAAGGGCAGGTCTGTTACCCGACGGCACAGCTTGTTACGTCAAAGATCCTCTAGATCCAGATTGGGAAGTCATTATGAAGTTGATAGCTCAGGATTTGTTTGATGTTGAACCTCAAGTTGAACAACTCAATCAACAACATTTGGATGAAACAATATGTGTACGTGATGATGATACAAATTGGGTTAGGGAAGGAGTTGATAGTGAAGTTGTTGATGATATTCTTTTAGATCTTGACGACGAAATAACTAATGAAGAGTAATATTGTATGTTATCATAATTTTGTGCTTGCCAAATTGCTATATTTTGTCATTTTAAATTAATATAGTTTTATTTATAATATAGTTGTAATGTGTTTTGAATTAATATAGTTTGTTTTATGATCTTCTTGCAGGCATGAGGAAGAAAAATACTCGAGGACAAACTATGATTGAAAAGTTACAACTCTCTCAATCCGTCGCCGCACATTCAATCTCCCAACCTATTATAAATCCTTCACCAATATCCCAACCCAGCCCCACTATACATTCAGTTTCCCAAGCTACTGCACATGCTACACCAATCTCCCAACCCATTAACACATCACATTCACTTGACAATACAGGTATTTGGAATCATAATGTTTTGCTTGACAAATTACTATATTTGATCATTTTAAATTACATTTGATGGATTAATATAGTTTGTTCTATGATCTTATTGCAGGCATGGGGAAGAAAAATTCTCGAGGACAAACTATGATTGAAAAGTTGCAACTCTCTCAATCCGTCGCCGCACATTCAATGTCCCAACCTAATATAAATCCTTCACCAATATCTCAACCCATCACCACTCTACATTCAGTTTCCCAAGCTACTGCACATGCTACACCAATCTCCCAACCCATTGACACATCACATTCACTTGGCAATGCAGGTATTTAGAATCATATTTTTAGTATGACAAATTACTATATTTGATATTTTAAATTACATTTGATGGATTAATATAGTTTGTTCTATGATCTTCTTGCAGGCATGAGGAAGAAAAATATTCAAGGACAAACTATGATTGAAAAGTTGCAACTCTCTCAATCTGTCGCCGCACATTCAATGTTCCAACCTAATATAAATCCTTCACCAATATCCCAACCCATCACCACTCTACATTCTGTTTCCCAAGCAACTGCACATGCTACGCCAATCTCCCAACCCATTGACACATCACATTCACTTGGCAATGCAGGTATTTGGAATCATAATTTTTAGCATGACAAATTACTATATTTGATCATTTTAAATTATATTTGATGGATTAATATAGTTTGTTCTATGATCTTCTTGCAGGCATGGGGAAGAAAAACACTCGAGGAAAAACTATGATTGAAAAGTTGAAACTCTCTCAATCCGTCGCCACACATTCAATGTCCCAACCTAATATAAATCCTTCACCATTATCACAACCCATCACCACTTTGCATTCAGTTTCCCAAGCAACTGCACATGCTACACCAATCTCCCAACCCATTGACACATCACATTCACTAGAACAATGCAGGTATTTGGAATCATATTTTTTTTGCCTGTGCACTATAACAATATATATAAGTTATTGACATTTTTAATGCAGATCTTTCGAACAATCGTGAAAGTATTAATAAAAAAAGGTCGAGGCCCTGCTCAAGGCATCCCAACGTGGGGGACAGGTGAGCGATTTCATGTTGATTTTGATAGATATGGGTACCCTACCCGTAAGTAGGAGCAACCATTTGTTATCAAACTTGGGGTTCTAGCTAGAAATGGGTTTAAACTGCCACTCACATATCCGCGATGGATAGATATACCCAATGACATGCTTGATGCGATATGGAGAGAGATGCATGTATGTTACTTTATTCTTTTGTTACATTAATGAACACCACTCTTAAAATAAACTAAATTTTATTTCATTGAATAATTGTAGGAGAATACAGATTTCCCTCTAAATTATCAAAGTAGATGCTTGCATTCAGTTGGATTGCGGTGGAGGGAATGGAAATATCATGTTAAGCGTGATAATTATGATATATATATAACTGATGAGGAGCGCCTTGCCATTGTGCTAGATCGTGTTATTGTCGGGCAATGGAGAACACTTGTCCAATATTGGGGGTAAGAAGCCGTTAAAGTTGTATCAAAGCAAAACTCAATCAACTGTGAACATCTTGGAGGATACCATAAAATGTGGAGGTCCTCATTTCGCTCTGTTCGATCTGAGGTAAAACATCCAACATCTTTATATAATACATATATGCAATGACAATTTATTTTTTGTTGTTGTTTTAGATGGATAAACAAGGTAACAATCAGGTAGATAGAATTAATGTTTTTATAAGAACACGAACATATAAGAAGGGTAGAATTGATTTTGAAGCTCAGGAGGCCATTGTATGTTTTGATTTCTTTCTCCCATAACTAATTTCAAAATAATACATATAATATTGACAACATTTCTTACTTTTATTTCTTCATATCATTGGAAGATATGAACACTCTTCTTGAAAATGTGCCTGAGGAGGAGCGTACCGTAGAATATAGAGATTCTTGCTTCTCTCGGGTAATGGGAGAGGATGGACATGGACGTTTGCGTACATGGGGCTTAATGAGGAAAAAAGATCTTAATTTACAACCTAGTCAAGAAGCAGTTGAGTCAATCCGCACTTATCTTCGAGAAGAAATGCAATCGCAGTTTGATATTCAAATTGCCGAAATGAAGGCACAAGTGGAGGCAAAAATGGAAGAAAATATGGCATGCCTACAACAAGAGGTGCGTGCTCATTTGGAGCTTGTTAGCTGCCCATTGACACCAACAACAAGCACTTCTAGAAGTCGGGTGAATCCTTCGATACCTTCTAGTACTGGTCAAGTAAGTAGTATTGTTTATTACTCAATTATTAACATGTTTACCACATCCGTAATGTATATTTGTTTTAGCTTGGTGATGAAAATAGTGCTCAGGAAGATGCAGAATTTCAACAAATGATGCACTACCCAAATTAAAAGCTTTAGTGTTGATCTACTAATATGGAAAAAAATCATATCAACTCGATGTTTTGAGATAGATTTTGGCGTACTTATATTTATTTTCATGATGTTTTGAGATAGATTTTGGGAATGTGTTCTTGTTGCAGACAGCGCGGAAATTGATGATGCTTTTTTGTGGACTTCATATCATATTAATCTGATGATTTTGTTTTGCTTTCATTTCTGTTCTAAACATTCTTTAGATCATACTAATCTGATGATTTTGATTTTATTTGATCTGCCTTATTCACATAAGTTTTTCTTACAGTTTATCGGTTGCTGAACCAACTGATGTTGCTTCCCTGTGACCGTATTTTGTTCAGGTTAGGGCTCTCTGTCATTAGCATTTTCATTTACTTTTCCTCATTGCTTTACTTATTTGACTTTGCCTGTATATGAAGTTATTGTAGCGAGACCTCAAGATTGTGTTTTAACAACAGCTACTGGAAAATTACTGCT
Organism: Platanthera guangdongensis; assembly: GCA_039583875.1. NCBI lineage: Eukaryota > Viridiplantae > Streptophyta > Magnoliopsida > Asparagales > Orchidaceae > Platanthera > Platanthera guangdongensis. The sequence goes on along the minus strand of CM077153.1, from coordinate 166,486,210 downwards.
AGTCACTTCAACTCCAGTACTATTTAGTATATTCTTACTGCCCCTCCTTGTGTTGGTTATACCTTCCTGTTCAAATCCTCGATTTACTTTGAAGATCTAGATCCATCTAGATTTCACCCACGCTCAAGGGTATGTCCAAACAGAGTCCTAAGTAAGTTTTGGGAGGAATCCAAGTCCAGAAAGCTGATTTGTGAACTTGTATCTGATTTGAAAACAAATTTTGGGGGGAATCTTCAATACTCGTGTTAAAAGCCACTGCTACTCATATCTCAACTGTAATTCATCTTCTAAGCCGAACTGCACCTAGTATATGCTGTTCAGAATTCAGAACACGTAAAAGTGGAGAAATGTGACACATTGGTTATGAAAAAGAGCTTTGCTCTTTATATGTTTAGTAGTCTCCATCACCAATTATCTCTTGAGCTTTTCAGTTCTTATATTTGAATTTTTATGCTATGATTCATGTTTGGCTGCTATTAATACTGGGTTGATCTGAGAAAGTTTTTTTCTTTTCAGATGATTACTTGTTATTTGTTAATGCTGGTGGGGGTTCCATCCATCCAAAAGGTTGTCAAATTAATTTCAAAGGAGATTCATTTTTTGAGGAATGAGAGATTATTCAAACTAGTGAAATAATAGTGGATGGTGGTGATTATAGCTTCTTGTATCAGTCCGCACGTTATGGAAACTTCTGTTACAAGTTCTCTGACTTACCCTATGGAGAGTTCCTTCTTGATTTGCACTTTGCTGAGATTGTTTATACAAATGGCCCTAAGTAAATGAGAGTTTTTGATGTCTTTGTTCAAGATGAAAAGGCGAGAGAAAATTCATCCATGAATCATGATCATTATCTTTCTTGTTTATTTTATTTCCGATAAATTTCTAAAGCACCTCCTTCCATGTGTACAGATTCTATCCGATTTTGACGTGTATGCTATTGTTGGGAATAATAAACCTCTGCAGCTACTTGATGTTAGGGTACGTCCTTGTTCCTGGCAATGGTGTGGTTGTTGTAAGTTTTGAGGGAAGAAGTGGAACTCCAATGGTTTCTGGTATTTCTATTAGGAAAGCTCCAAAGCTACCTAGTACACTCCTCATATTTTTTATGTTTTGAATCTCATTTTCTATTTACACTAACTAGTGGATTTGTGTTCTAATACTATGTATATTTTCTACTTACATCTACTATAGTGACTTCCCAGCCTATAATCTGCGATAATTGTGTCAGTGTCCAAGAAATTTCTTCTATTAAGGTCTGGATTGGTTAATCTTGGAAATTTGATTTTTGTTTAGTTCAGGAGAAATAATCAGTGCCGGTTGTACTATTTTCATGTTTTTGATTGTTTATATGTGTGTTTTTGATTGTTACTTCTAGATTATTTCATACTTAATAATAGTATTTTCATGTTTGTGCGGGGATGTTTTGTGCACCTGGCTGCCCTATTGATGTTTCAGTTAATATCTGTTGATCGGATATTTCATTCCCAAAATTTGACTGATTTGTATGCTCCAGTTCTGTCGTTGTGGCCTTTAAAATTTTAAAAAACCGAATAAATCATTGTTGCCCTAAAAAAGCAGTACCATAGTGCTTGTGGTCAAAAGGAATTGGGGTAGACTTCAAAACTCTGCTATATTAGAATAGATGAATATCATCTATGTTTCAAGATTTGAACCATATTACATATAGGCTTGTCATTATAAAGCTTCCACTCAGGTTGTTAGTTTCTTTTAAAATATAACTATTTGTTCCCCCACATGATTTTCGTTCTTTACATAGTATGTTTTTGATAAATGAGTTAAAATTTCCACATAAATTAACTTAAGCGACATATTGTTTGAGTAAAAAGTTACTGGTATTAATCTTTATAATTAAAATGCATCCATTCTCATATTAATAAACGAGAAGAAACGATATGTTTCAAAGAAGTGGTCTGAACCTCAATGACATGCACAAGTGCATAATACCTGCCCTTAATAATACTATTATAATTTAATCTAATAAATATTCATTTCATGCTAAGCAAATGAGATGACAGACCGTAATTCCTAGAGAATTAATAAAATTAGTCGCCCTGAAAACGAGCGTGGAATGTTGTCCGAGTGTATCCACAGTGCCAGCAATAAAAATTGACAGTCAATCTATTACTAGGATTTAAATAAGATCACCACACAACACATATTATTGTTGTTATTCCTTATTATTTTCACTTTTCATGCAGCAAAATGCAAAATAATTTAATTAGGAAGGGAATAGTTGGTAATATTACAGATTTTGTTAACTTTTTATACCACTTTCTTTTCAATTTTCCATGCAGCAGAATGAAAGATGATTAAACTAGGATAGTAGGACAGCATTGCAGCAAAAAATTGAAAGAGAGATCAAACTAAAATTCTTGTATTCATTGAACAGAAGAAAATAAAATAAAGCGACAGAAAAGCATCCAACACCTCCAGTACCTAAGGGCTTGCCTCAAGTTATAAAGCAGAGAAATATTATAATTCCACACATCATGGTTTCCCTTGAGTAACGAGTCTATTCAGAACTCAGTGAGCCAGGTGAGGTAGTCAGTAAATTGAGTTGAAGCTCAGCTTAGTCATCCAGAATAATAGATTTTCCTGTAAGCAGCAGCTACAACTGTTTTTTGAACTGACCAACATATTGTTGAAATTTGTGAAGTGGAAGTGGTTGACGGGACAGGCCGGGCGGCCTGGGCGGACAGCTTTGGCGGACTCGGCGGACTGGGCGGACTGTGATGTGCGGTCTGGTGGAAGGTCTAGTGAAAAGTCGGCTGTCTTCTGAGCGGGTTGTTTGCATGGAGTCCGCAGACTATGCGGCCTGTTATCTGCGGATAGGGCGTTTGCTGATTGGTTTTGCCAATGTGCGGCCTGAGCGGATAGAGGCTTGCGGACTGGTGCTTTGCTCAGTGGCCGCGGTGCAAGCTTGTGCTGATAGGCGGTTTGGCTCGTGTCCGCGGGAAGCTTGCGGACTGGCGTGTCCGCGGTGTGGGCTATTGCGGACTGGGCTTATAGCTTGGCTGAGACCTTGTCGAGCTCTGGTGGTACAGCAGGTGCTTTACTGTGGAGGTCATTGGCGGACTGGTTTTGGAGTCCGGGAGGAGGCTGCTGCAATGGGGCAGGAGTGCGAGGAGCTTGCAGACTACTAGCGGTCTGTGCTACGGTGTTTGGCGGTCGGGTGTTTGAGTCCGCCATGCTCGCATTGGCCTTTGATGGCTTTTGGACTTGGTCACACTCTGTGACAAGACCATGGTGTCCGCCGTATCCGCCAAGTCCGCTGATTGACCGGGCGGACTGTTGATGTCTGCCTTTGGTCGTGGACTTGTGGCGGATTGAGGCTTGAGTCTTGCGGACTGCCTCGGGTTGTGCGGACAGCCATTGAAGGGGGTTGCTGTCCTGCAGTGGTCGGAAGCTTTGCGGGCTATTGCCTTGTCCGCATAGCTTGGGCGGACTGGAGAGGGTTCGCCAATGTTGTCTTGCTTCTGGCGGTTTTCCTTGGTATCCGGCTAAGTCCTTGCGGACTCGGCGGACGGTGTTTTGCTATCGCGCGGGCTAGGGCGGTGTCGCTATCTCTAGGGCGGTGACCACACTCCTCACCTCGCCTATAAATAGGACCCCCCTGACACATCTACAGTAACTTGAGTGAACAGTAAGTTGGGTTGGGCAAGTAGCTGCGGTCTTAGTTTGTCTGTCCGCGCGGATTGATTCAGTGCTGACGTTTGCTGTGTGCAGGTCGCGCGGATAGCTTCAAGGAGTCAGGAGCTAGGCTTTGACTTCGGTCAAGTACTTGGAAGTTGTGCGGTCTCTGCGGATTCAGCAGGAGGTCGGTCTGCGGCTTGTCAGCTCTGTTTCATCTTCCAGCTTCAATAACCTATCCGTCGACTTCAGGCGGGTAGGGGGTGTTCCTCAGTTCAGTTTCAGCAAGAGACGAATAACGGTGTGTCTGCGTGGCCTCGCGTCTTCGGCGGACTCCGTGGCTATTCGGTGGATTGCAGCTTCAGTTCGGACGATCTCAGCGGACTCGGCGGTCTCGGCGGACTCCGGTGCTGTCCGCCCGACTTGGTGTTTGGTGCTTTCTGTTTACAGCTATTATACTAGCGAAATCATGTCTCGCTATGTATGCCTCGTGTTGTAAAGAAGTGAATGAATAAAAGATCTGCTTGTGCTTCCATTGTTTGTTGGGATTAACCTTTGTTCCTTGGTTTTCCGCTGGTTCAACGTGAGAACTGGGTAGTTCCGAAGATATTAATTTGGCATTTGGGCTATCTTGCTGACCACATTGAGAAAATTTAACATGGTATCAGAGGGAGGTTCAGTTGCGTGAGCGGAAGTCAGCCAGTGTTGTTACTCAGTGATTGAGTGGTGATCAACCTGTGTTGTTGCTCAGAGCTTCTGAAAGGTTGCCAACATGTGTTGCAATGGAAGGGAGCTTTGCAAGAGGTCTGGGCATTGAACTATTAACGCCGACTAACTTCAAGAAGTGGAAGTCGTGCATGAAGAGTTATCTTCTTGGCGAGGAGCTGTGGGAAGTCGTCGGTGGTGACGACAGGCAGGAAGTCATGGCTGCGTTCGGTACTGCTGAGCAGGTTAGGCTCTGGAGAAGAACAAATGCTAAGGCGGAGTTCATTCTAAAGAGGGCCGTGTCTCCAGAACTATTTGATCACATCGTTGGATGTGAGTCGGCTGCTGATATTTGGACAACCATTGATGAGTTGTTCAATAGGAAGAATGTGGCGCGGCTTCAGTTCCTGGAGAATGAGTTGGCCAGGGCAACTCAGGGAGACCTTTCCATCTCCAAGTACTTCTTAAAGATGAAGAGCTTGTGTGCTGAGCTGTCGGCACTGGATCCTGATGAGCCTATCTCTGAGGCGAAGATGAAAAGGCACATTATCCGCGGCTTGCGAAAGGATTATGTGGCCTTTGTAACATCTGTTCAAGGGTGGGCTACTCAGTCGTCTTTGCTGGAGCTGGAGAATCTGCTTGCATCGCAGGAGAGCTTAGCAAGGCATATGGCTGGAGTGAACCTGAATCAGGAAGACAACGAAGCTCTCTTCTCAGGCAAGAAGAAAGTATGGGAAGGGAAGAAGAAGAAGAAGGTGCAGGTCGTTGGTGAGAAGGAGACTTTAACTTCATATCCGCCGGAGAGGAGCAATGCTCCTAAAGACTGGAAGAAGAACTTGAAGTGCTACCGGTGTCATCAGCGAGGGCACTTCAAGCGGAACTGCAAGGTCAAACTGCAGCCTGGGCATGCTGCGGGAAAGGAGGAAGCTTGCTCGAGAAGTGAAGAAGCAAAATGGGGCGGAGCTTTTATGACGGGCACTTGTGTCCGGGCCTTGTCTGTGGAGGACTTCAACGGCGAGTGGATCGTGGACTCCGGGTGTGGTCATCACCTCACCGGAGACAAATCGAAGTTCACCTCCATACAGGCGTACTCAGGTAATGAAGCTACTATCACTGCTGATAATACTGTTTATGCAGTAGAGAAAGAGGGGGTCGTGTCTTTGGGTAGTGATCAGGGGCCACTCACGTTAAGGAGTGTGTATCACATGCCGGTCATGAAGAAGAACCTCTTCTCGGTGACCAATGCGGTGGACGCTGGGTATCACATTCTGTTTGGGCCAACAGATATGAGGTTCCTTCGCAACGTATCAGCGGTGAAGGCTGATGTGCTCATGTAGGGAGGAGGGTGAAGAACTTGTTTGTTCTTGCCACCAATTCTTATGTTTATAGAATGAGGGTAAATTATAGCACTGCTATCTGGCATGAGAGGCTGGGGCATGTTGGCATGGACAAGCTGAAGGCGATGGCGAGTAGAAGTCTGGTGAAGGGGTTGCCTAAGTTGTCTTCCTTCGGTGACGGGCATGTTTGCGCGGGCTGTCAATACGGTAAGACACATCGCCTTTTGTTTGATAAATCACAAACAAGAAGCAATAAACCATTGAAGTGTATTCATGGCGACCTGATGGGACTGACGGTTACTGCCAGCCTTGGTGGAAGCAGATACATGCTTGTCTTGGTTGATGACTACTCAAGGTATACTTGGGTGTACTTCTTAAAGGAGAAGTCGGAAGTATTCCGTTTGTTTGTGGAGTTTAAGGAGTTGGTAGAAGGCCGGCTTGGCTTGCGGATTAAGAAGCTTAGAACTAATAACGGGGGTGAATTTGTTTCCTCCGAGTTTTCTAACTTCTGCAGGAAGCACGGGATCCAATGGGAGCTTACTTGTGCTCACACTCCACAACAAAATGGGGTAGCGGAATGCTGGCTTCATGCGAAAGATATCCCAAGGTCCTTTTGGGAAGAGGGGATGTCTTGTGCTGCTTATGTCATCAACCGGATGCCACTCAGCCCTATCAACATGAAGACTCCTGTTGAGCTGTTGCTGAAGGAGAAGCCGAGTGTGGACACCTTCGAGTGTTCGGTTCAACTTGCTACGTGTATGTCCCGGATGCTTCACGGACTAAGCTGGATGCGAAGGCAAGGAAGCTTGTCTTTGTTGGCTACGATGAGCGGAAGAAGGGATGGAAATGCATGGACTCTGTGACGAAGAAGTTCGTGGTGTCAAGAGACGTTGTCTTTGACAAGCTAACGTCATATGGAGGTGGCTCGGTTGAGATAACCGGAAGTAGCAAGGTTGATGAAGCACTAGCGGCGGCTGCTGAAGGCTTGGAAGAGGATCTTGCTGTTTCACCAGCAGCTCCTGTTGCTTCTAACTCCGAGGCTGAGCCTTCTGGCTCAGGAAGCAGGGGGAGCACTGCTCAATGCTTGCCCCAGGTAGGAGTTGAGCCCGAATAAGTAACAGAAGCAGTGAGCAAGGAGCCGACCCTTCGGAGATCGAAGAGGGTGGTTAAGCCACCAGCTCGGTACTGTGGTGGGAATGCAGTGAGCTTTGTCTCCTGTTTCTTTGCAGGTCCTCTAGATGAGCGAGAGCCTGCAAACTTCAATGAGGCCACTGGAGTGAAGGAGTGGGAAGGTGCCATGAAAGAAGAGATTGATGCTCTGAAGAAAAATGAAACCTGGGATCTTGTGCCCAAGGTTGATGGAATTACTTCGGTTACTTGCAAGTGGGTGTACAAGTTGAAGAAGAAGGCTGATGGGAGCATTGATCGGTTCAAGGCTCGCCTAGTCGCTAGAGGATTCTCACAGCAGTATGGAGAAGACTATGAGGAGACATTCAGTCCAGTTGCGAAGATGACTTCAGTAAGAGTGGTGATCGCCTTAGCTGCTAGCAAGGGATGGAGGTTGTGGCAACTCGATGTGAAGAATGCCTTTCTTTACGGAGAGATTGACAAGGATATCTTCATGTATCAGCCGCTTGGTTTTGTCTCTGAAAAGCATCCGGACTATGTTTGTAAACTCAGGAAGGCTCTCTATGGGTTGAAGCAAGCTCCTAGAGCGTAGTATGGGAAGATTGCAGAGTACTTGCAATTCTGTGGATACCTTGCTTCCAACTCAGATTCAACCTTGTTCGTCAAAAAGAAGGGGGAGCTACAAGTCTTGGTCCTGTTGTATGTGGATGACATGATCATCACAGGGAACTCGGAGGGGGAAGTAGCAAGGCTCAGGGCAGAGCTTGCTATACGCTTCGAGATGAAAGACTTGGGAGAGTTGCATCACTTTCTCGGTCTTGAAGTGGAGAGGAAGGAGTGCAGGGTTCTCATTTGCCAGAAAGGGTATGTTGATCGCATTGTGAAGCGGTTCGGCATGGCGAAGGGAAGAAGTGCTCTACTCCACTAGAACCTGGGCTGAAGCTTCAACGAGATGAGGAAAGGGTTCTTCATGATCCCTTGGTGTTCAGGGTTCTTGTTGGGAGCTTGATTTACCTAACGATTACAAGGCCAGACATTGCTTATGCTGTTGGCCGAGTAAGTCGGTATATGGCTGAACCAAGACATTCTCATCTAGTGGCGGCAAAGGGTATTCTGAAGTATGTCAAGGCTTCTTCTGACATGGGACTCCTCTATAGAAGGGACTCGGAGTTTGTATTGATCGGGTACACGGATGCTGACTATGGCGGTGATTCGGATGATCGGAGGTCTACTTCAGGTTATGTGTTCACTTGCGGTTCAGCTAGCATCTCGTGGTGTAGCAAGAAGTAGGACTCGGTGTCGGTTTCAACCACGGAGGCGGAGTATAAGGCTTCGACCTTGGCTGCTCGGGAATCCGTTTGGTTGAGGAGGCTTATAAAGGATGTTCATGAAGAAGTGCAAGGTCCTACTTTACTCTGGGGTGACAATGAGAGTGCTCTCAAACTGGTTAACAATCCAGTGTGTCACGCTAGGACCAAGCATATAGAGATTGATCACCACTTCATCAGGGAGAAGGTGTTGGAGGGGTCTGTGCTGGTCGGGCATGTTCGGAGTGAAGATAATCTTGCTGACATCTTCACGAAGCCACTGTCGAAGGGGCCCTTTGAGCGCTTGCGCAGCTTGTTGGGCTTGGTCACCACTTCCCACTTCAAGGGGGAGTGTTGAAATTTGTGAAGTGGAAGTGGTTGACGGGACAGGCCGGGCGGCCTGGGCGGACAGCTTTGGCGGACTAGGCGGACTAGGCGGACTGGGCGGACTGTGATGTGCGGACTGGTGGAAGGTCTAGTGAAAAGCCGGCTGTCTTCTGAGCGGGTTGTTTGCATGGAGTCCGCAGACTATACGGCTTGTTATCTGCGGATAGGGCGTTTGCTGATTGGTTTTGCCAAGGAGCGGCCTGAGCGGATAGAGGCTTGCGGACTGGTGCTTTGCTCAGTGGCCGCGGTGCAAGCTTGTGCTGATAGGCGGTTTGGCTCGTGTCTGCGGGAAGCTTGCGGATTGGCGTGTCCGCGGTGTGGGCTATTGCGGACTGGGCTTAGAGCTTGGATGAGGCCTTGTCGAGCTCTGGTGGTACAGCAGGTGCTTTGCTGTGGAGGTCATTGGCGGACTGGTTTTGGAGTCCGGGAGGAGGCTGCTGCAATGGGGCAGGACTTCGAGGAGCTTGAGGACTGCTGGCGGTCTGTGCTACGGTGTTTGGCGGATGGGTGTTTGAGTCCGCAATGCTCGCATTGGCCTTTGATGGCTTTTGGACTTGGTCACACTCTGTGCCAAGACCATGGTGTCCGCCGTATCCGCCAAGTCCGCTGATTGACCGGGCGGACTGTTGCTGTCTGCCTTTGGTCGTGGACTTATGGCGGATTGAGGCTTGAGTCTTGCGGACTGCCTCGGGTTGTGCGGACAGCCATTGAAGGGGGGTGCTGTCCTGCAGTGGTCGGAAGCTTTGCGGGCTGTTGCCTTGTCCGCATAGCTTGGGCGGACTGGAGAGGGTTCTCCAATGTGCCTTGCCCCTGGCGGTTTTCCTTGGTATCCGGCTAAGTCCTTGCAGACTCGGCGGATGGTATTTCGCTATCTCTAGGGCGGTGACCACACTCCTCACCTCGCCTATAAATAGGACCCTTCTGGCACATCTACAGTAACTTGAGTGAACAGTAAGTTGGGTTGGGCAAGGAGCTGCGGTCTCAGTTTGTCTGTCCGCGCGGATTGATTCAGTGCTGACGTTTGTTGTGTGCAGGTCGCGCGGATAGCTTCAATGAGCCAGTAGTTTGGCTTTGACTTCGGTCAAGTACTTGGAAGTTGTGCGGTCTCTGCGGATTCAGCAGGAGGTCACTATGTGGCTTGTCAGCTCTGTTTCATCTTCCAGCTTCAATAACCTGTCCGCCGACTTCAGGCGGGTAGGGGGTGTTCCTCAGTTCAGTTTCAGCAGGAGACGAATAACGGTGTGTCCACACGGCCTCGCGGCTTCGGCGGACTCCGTGGCTATTTGGCGGATTGCAGCTTCAGTTCGGGCGATCTCAGTGAACTCGGCGACCTCGGCGACCTCGGCGGTCTCGGCGGACTCCGGTACTGTCCGCCCGGCTTGGTGTTTGGTGCTTTCTGTTTACAGCTGTTATACTAGCGAAATCATGTCTCGCTATGTATGTCTCGTGTTGTAAAGAAGTGAATGAATAAAAGATCTGCTTGTGCTTCCATTGTTTGTTGGGATTAACCTTTGTTCCTTGGTTTTCCGCTAGTTCAACGTGAGAACTGGGTAGTTCCGAAGATATTAATTTGGCATTTGGGCTATCTTGCTGACCACGTTGAGAAAATTTAACACATATATACATGAAATTGGCTTCACAAACTCCGGGTTTGCATACCCGAACCTTTGCCAACAGTGGTAAGAGACGGGTGATCTATATTAAATGCAGATTACTATATAAATTTCGCAATGGTGGACTATGTTCTCATCATAAATACACAGAGCTTATACATTTCCATTGAAAATATATGTCTTGGCTTTCATGTTTGCTAGGATGGTCATTTATTTTTAAAAAAATGTGTTTATGACTGATAGTCATAATACATTTACATCATTGAGTCTGAAAGTTCGCCTTTTCTAGGCACTAGAGTTAAAGCAGATTATTGGTCTAACAGAATAACTCAGACCCTGTTATAAGTTGATATATTCTAATAATTCCAATTTTTTGTTTACTTATTTGACTTTGCTATGTGTTTTTTATATGGTATCGAATCTGATTCATTCGATTTGGGACTCACACGATTGAGCGTGTATCTCGTTAATTTACAGTTGTAACAATTTGCAACTGTATTACAGTATTTGAATGAGTTTTTTTTAAAAAAAACACATAAATTAGTATTTGCCACATCTTGTAACAATGGAAAATAGTTTTTTTTAAAAATGATGAGCTTACTTTTAGCCAGGGTTTCATACCGTGGCTAATAGTTGGATTATTTGCCAAGACATTTTTTACCATGGCTAATATTATTTGCTACGACCAATTCGTGGATTAAAAGTTTTATCCACACCGACTTTAGCTACGGAGTTTTCCCGTGGCTAGACCGTGGCTAAAACTTTTTAGCCACGATTTTGGACTTTTTTTCAGGGAAATTTGCCCTGACCAAAAGTCTGTTTTCTAGTAGTGACTTCAACAAATCCAGTAGTCTTCTCAGAGATTTGAGACCGAGAAGACAACATCATTTTCTTTTCTTTCACAGTGTACAGGGTTATAACTCCCTTCAAAAGTTAAACCTTTTGGTTCTCAAGTCACCTGATCAAAAGACTTGCTTTGGTTTTTGGGCACTTGATCAAAAACTCAAAGGGTTACTAGATCTCCCTTAGAACTTAGATCTTGTGGTGACAGGGCATTTGATAAAAACCTTGTGGTGGTAGGGCACCTGAGCAAAAACTTGTAGTGGATTCCTACCGGGGTGGTAGAAGAGTGGATGTTCCCAGATTTATTGCGAAACCACTATAAACTCCTTGTTTCGTCTGATTGTGCATTTACTTGTTTATTTTGTATTGTGATATTTCTCTCTCTCTCTCTCTCTATATATATATATATATATATATATATATATATATATATATATATATATATATATATATATATATATATCTTTATATTATAAGGAAAGGTCTAATCCCTCATGGTGTAACATTCGTTGGACCAAAATGCCCTCAAAAAACCAGCTTTTGTGAGTTAATTGGAGGGTAATTTGGTCATTTTGCCGAATTAGGGCTTAATTAAAAGAGAACCGCACTGTTCTCCCAACTTGAAATCCCGATACGCCTTCCTCCTCCCAATACCGCCTTCTGCACAGGGAGAGGGCTGTGCTGCTCCTCACGATGGCCGCGCTGCTGGCTTCCAAAGCTTTGTCGCAGCTTTTGCCGGTCGGAGGTGGATTCCGGCAAAAGCGTTTTGCTGCCATCAACGAAGTCCTTCTCCGCCGGCAGCACGATGCTAGGTCATCTTCTCATCTTCAACGGGGACTCCTCTGCTCCACAAATTCCCGACATCATCCCGCCAGGCACCGGCACACGACAGAACCTGTTCAAAATCCCGATCCCAACCGCTGACGCTCTCACTCGCAAAACCACCGCTCTCCCCCTCGCGAAACCTACCCGCGTTCTCTCCTCCGCGCTTTCTCCCCCTCGCCGTTCAAACATCGGGAAAGGTTCGCCGGCATCGGAAAGCCCTAGCTCTCCTCCGCGCCCGCTCCTCCAGGGAATCGTGCACGAGACCACAACAAAAATACGATTTTGGGTTCCCTAAAAGCCATCGCTGGTGAGTTCTCCGTTTTCGTTTTCTAAACCTAATACATGATTCTGTTTTGATTCTTGGATTCGTTTTTGGTCAGTTTCATTCCAGATCGATGCGTTTCTCTTGATTGTTTGCCCTCTTTTTGGCGCTTTTTGGATCTCTGCGGTTTTAATGTCTTTTTTTTCCTTCGATTTTAGTAGAATCCATGGTTGCTTACATTGATTCTCTGTGCGCTGCGTTTTGCATTTTGGATTTCTATATGAGGAATCGTTTCTTTCATCTGATTATTGCCTCGGATCTTTGCTTGAGTTCGTGATGGAATATAGTTTGTTTGAGCTTGAAATTACAAAGAATTTCTGCTTAATTTCTATTTATTCTTGAATTTTTTCTCAGGAAGAATAAATTCATTTGTGTGGTCATCTCAGCCTTTGAACAGTTTTTGATCATAGGAGGAAACAAACATGCAACTCATGCCCTCTCAACGATTTGCAGCCATGAGATCTTTCTCCCTCTTTTATTTTACAACTCTTTCATTTCAATTTTTCCATTAACCACCCACGACAAATGACGCCGACCAATGATGTCACCCACGGCCATTGACGCCGCCAACAACCACTGACGCCGCCCACGACCAATGTCGCGGACCACGAATAATGTCGTCTCTCTATTGATCTCTGCCCACGAACAATGACGCCGCCCGCGACCAATGTCCGCGTCTGCGACGAATGTCGCCGCCCATGACCATTACCGCCGCTCCTGTCCAATGTCGCCACCCACGAACAATGTTGGTGCCCGTGACAAAATTCGCCTCCCGCGACTAATGTCGCCACCCGCGACAAATGTCGCTCCCATAAATAATGTCGCGTCCACCACAAATGTCGCCCCCACGACAAATGTCGCCCCCACGACAAATGTCGCCCCCACGACAAATGTCGCCCCCACGACAAATGTCTCCCCCCTCGACAAATGTCGCATCCACGACGAATGTTGCCCGCACGGGGTCCCCGTGCACGACTGCTTGTATATATATATATATATATCTTTATTATATAAGGAAACCCCTAATTGTCTCATGGTGTAACATTTAAACCCCTAATTGCCCTCATTAAAACAAGCTTTGAACTTTTAATTTAAGGGTCTTTTGGTCTTTCGGCCGGCTCTTACTAAAGGTGAACAATCCCGCCCCAACTCTCCCGCGTCAACTCTCACCGTCAGCAAAAGCTGCCATCCTGCTTTAATTAATTCATGTACATCCTACTTTAATTAATTCCAGTACTCTCCTACCAGCAAAAGCTACCGCCTCAACTCTCCCTGTCAGGTTTTGCTCTCCTCCCGTATGGCATACCTCCTCCATATCATGCTTTAATAATTCAACATCCGGTTTTCTCCTCCCCAGCACGCTACTGTCGCCTGCTCTCTTCCTCGACTGCCATCCGCCGAAAGCAGCAGGTATACCTCCGCGACTGAGCCTCAACTCTCCTCCACAGTGCCTCACCTCAAGTGCTCCTCCTCCATCACGATTCCGAAGCTTCTCCTCAACAGAGCCTCAGCTCTCCTTCCGGCAAGCTCCTTCTTCTGGTGAGCTCCTCCTCCACCGTTGTTGGAAATTTCCAATTTCAGCAAGCTCTTCCTCTCTTCACGGTATCACCTTCCAATCTTCTATGTGTTCTCTGAATTTCTTTTGTCTTCTTTGTGTTCACCTTACGGCAAGCTCCTGATTTTGTGTTTGCTGCTCTTTTTCTCTCTGTCCTCTTCCTTCCGGCAAGCTACACCCCATTTCGCTTTAATATGTTCTTATTCTCTATGGTAATTATAATATGCATAGTTTCATTGTTTTGATGGCATAGTTTTCATTGCTAAATATGCGTAGTTTTCAGAAATTGTTCTGCTGGCTCCAAACTTTTAAAAAAAATTAAAACTACATCAAGTCAAGCTTTACTTGATCCAACTATGGGCATTATTCATTTCTTCCTATAAGCTTTACTTGAGCCAACTATGGGCGTTATTCATTTCTTCCCATAAAAACAATATACAAGAAAGTTTTACTCAGATGAGTGAATATGACTTTTTTTTCAGATTTGTCTATTTTCAGAATTGTTTATATATAATTCCAGTAAATGATTTCCCATTAAGTGGGTTGATAGCTATATAATAAACTAATTATATTTAAGACGTATACCTTTAAGTCGTTGTCCGCCAGTCATTAGCCGATGCAAAAGGAATCCTTCTGCATTGTATTATTGTCCTCAACACACGGACACTAAATCATTTCGCAAGAATTCGGATATTCAAATTTGCATGTCAAGGCATTTCTTACGCACATATGTTTTACATATATTTCGATGTTTTAACTGAGGACATTTGATTAATATCTGCATCTGTTGATGGACGTACTAATTTATCTTCTGATCAAGAAAATTTGTTGTGTTTAATATGCATGAAAAAATTCTTAATTTTATATTTTTCAGATTTATATGTTCTCAGATTTTTGTGATTTTTGCATTTTCATTTACTTTAAGTAATCCTTGGTAGGTTAATGGGCTTAATTTTTTTTTATCAATTTTCATGCCTTCTTCATCATTAGTGGTCCTAATTTCTGTATGCTCTTTATTAATACTTCTTTCATTAAATTTTTTTATAGGTTTTTGGATTTCTCACTATTACTCCTAGGTATTGTTAATTATCAAGTATGATTTCTTTCAATTTTGGGGGGTTATGTTATTTCTTCTACAGGATATGAGATGAATGTTTGCTCTTTATATTTAAATAAAATTATTCTTTATTTAATTTGGTACAGAACATCATGCTCTGATGTTGTTCATTTATTATAATTTATTTTATTCCATTGCAATTTTCTTTTCAAATTATATCAAGAGACAGGGTTTTCTCATGTGTTCAGCACTTCCAACTCCCTTACGGTGAGGTTATTTTTGCATACAGATTTTGACTCTTTCAAAAAAAGTTATGGATGCCAACAAAAGTTATGGATGCCGCCCCCTTCGAATGTCGCCGATTGTTTTTTATTGTCTCTTATTTTAATGTCACCGCCCACAACCGATGTCGCCGCTCACGACCGATGTCTCCGCGCACGACGGATGTCCCCGCCCATGACCGATGTCCCCGTCCACGACTGATATCCCCGCCAACAATGTTGTCGCCCCCACGAACAATGTCGTCCCCCCTAATGTACCCCACCAATGCCACCACGTACGACCAATGTCGCCGCCCCTGACCAATGTCGCCGCCTACGACCAATGTCGCCGCCCACGATCAATGTCGCCGTCCACGACCAATGTCGCAGCCCTCGACCAATGTCTCCCCTCCAACCAATGTCGCCCCACGACCAATGTCCCCCCACGACAAATGTCGCCTTGCACGGGGTCCCCCGTGCACGACTGCTTGTATATATATATGTGTGTGTGTGCGTGCTTGTGTGTGTGTGTGTGTGTATGTATGTGTGTGTGTGTGTGTGTATCACCTATTTTAATCCGCTGTAAAAACAAAAATTTTAAAATACTCTATTCACCCCCCCCCCCACTGCTCTAGAGTTAGTTAGATCTATCCCTCACTTTCAGATCACAACGATCAACCCACTTGAAACCACCCTTTTCTTCACCTTTTGGTGAGGGGTCCCATGTACATGCAAAATGGAGGAATTCACTTGTCCAAGAAGGAAGATCGTTACCCTTGTAGATCTTTTCGGAGCCATGAATAAGTCTTCTATCCAGATGGAAAGGAGCACCTTACTTTCCTGTTCAGGGATCTTATTATGACTCTTGATTATGATCACGACATGTCCTTCACTATGCTTGCAACACTAAGCCCCAACTTCTATCCCTCAAGAACTTCAAGTACCAAGAGAGAGAGAAAAATGAGAGTCCAATCTCATGCCCAGCCTATATTTGGAGGCTACCGCCGCGCGGTATCTACTACCACCGCGCAGTATCAAAGGTAGTTTCCTCTTGGCCCAATTGACATCGCGATGTCGCTCCAAAATATCCTCCACCTTACTGCCATGTGGCAGACTACCACCACGTGTCAAGTTACTACAGCCAAGAGGTACTTTATCTCGAGCTATCATCGCACGTTAGCTCCTACCTCTTGCGGTAGTCACTCAATGCTTCGTAGGGAGCATTGAGTATGATGAGAGCGTCGAGTGTTATCGCCACGTGATAGCACACTATCACCGCGCGATAATCCTCTCGATGATTCGTCAAATGAGTTGAGTGCTAACGCGATACGGTACCTTTCAACCGCCGCGTGGTAGATTCCCGAGACGTAGAACGATTAAATTCAATAGCTAACGCTGGCGTTAACTCTACCACCGTGCGTTAGCTTCCAATCATTCCTTGTTAGCATTTTTGGGGCATTACAATCTTCACCTGCTACAGTAAGTTCAGAAAAGCTTTCTGAGAAAGAAGAAGAAGCAAAGCTATCTGATTTCTACAGTCAAGTTTAGTTGAGTGAAGAATACAAAGAACGGTTAGATCATTGTCTTCATCAACAAGATTAGAAACATGTGCTTTTGAGTTACTTCCATCACAAGCAACAGTTTACTGAAGATCATCTTTCTTGTTGATCTGAAGAAAGTTAGGGATGAGTTCATCTCAGCTTAGGCAGAAGAAGACTCAGAGAAACTTCTCTAGAGTCAAATCAACACAAACTCTTTCTTTTTGTAGGTTCCATTGGATATAAGTTGTAAGCCTATTTTGTAAAGGCTGAGTGTATGATCATTTATTGATCTGAGGTAGGATCCTGTGTGGATCTGAGGTAAGGTTGTTTGCCTGAGGTAGGAGAGTCATTATCTCTAAGGTAGGGGCTTTGTGCCTAAGTTGTAGGATCCAGCTTTGGATCTGAGGTAGGGCCTTTGTGACTGAGTAGTAGGAGAGTCATCATCTCTGAGTTGTAGGGCTAACCTCCTAGCCTGAACTGTAGGACTATTAAGTTATTCTGAGGTAGGTGATCTTTGGATCACTGAGTTGTAGGAGCAAGCTTGCTCGAAGGTAGGGCTTGTGCCTGAGGTAAGTCTTGGAGGAGACTGAGAGATCCTGAGTGATCTATGTTGTAAGCTCTTAGAAGCCGAATTTTGGAGAAGTATCTTGTCTAACACACTGTTAGAAAGGTGAGAGAGACAGTGGATGTACCCATAATCTGGGGAATCACTATAAACCTTGTGTGTGCTTTTGTGGTATGTCTTGAAAGCAGAAAATAACTAACTCACAACACACTTAAAGAAGGAAACTCAAAAGAGACCAAAAACGTATTCACCCTCTCTATGTGTTTAACTATTCTTGAAACTAATGACTTTCAAATAATATAATCTCTGAGAATATATCTTTCTAAACATAGTCTTCTAAAATCCTGCCCATCTCTTCAATTACTTCAAAATATTTCCTTCCGTAATTCTATAGAAATTTTTTGCCTTTAATATTCTTCTAACAGCTTTTCAAATTCAATTGAAAACCGTAAGGATTATCTTCAAATAATCTTGAAAAGAAATCCTTTGAATTTTCCTTTCTAGATGAGTATCTAATGTTACATCGAATGCTAATAGAAGGTGCGTCAAATTACGCCTTAGAAGAAATATCTGCCAACAAAACTATTTTATCAACATTTTTGTTGACTTCTACTTTGGAGTTGTGTCTACTTCACTTCAGAGAATACGTCGAGCTCCATTCCGAGATACGTTGACTTCCCGTTGACGTTGCGATGATTTCTAATTGACGTCCTTTTAACTTAATTGATTTTCTTCTTGAATTTACATAACATGTTTCTGCCTTTGATTTGACTAACTTCCCATGATTTTTAGTGACCAAATTACCCTGATTATACAAAATGAGTAATCCTAGGTTACAAAATCATCTAAAAAAAATTTATTAAGTTAAATCTACGCCTACAAGCGTTACAGTTCTGTGCGGTTTGAGCCCAAACCGAAACCGCACCACAGGGGTGCAGTTTTTTAACAACCAAAACCGCATTGCATCGAAACTGCGCTGTGGGATTTTGATCCAGTGCGGGTTTTGGTCGGTTTTTACAGTACGGTTTCGACTTTTCACTGCTTTTTAACACATTCATTTTTAGACTTTTAGGCTCTGTTTGGCGCGGCGTTTTAGGGGTGGGTGCCGCAGTTTTTCAAAACGCCGCGCCAAACAATGTTAAAGGGGGTCCACGGTGGCATCAGCCACCGCTCAAAATGGCCCGCGGTTTCTAAGTCGCGGAATCAGTTTCGCGATTCAGAAAACGCAGCAGCGAACGCAGCACCGGCTGCAGCATGCAGCCGCTGCTGCCTTTTTTTTCATATCAAATTATTATTAAATATTAAATATATTACATATTAAGTTATATATATTATTAATATTATTACTATAGATTATTATTTTAAATATATTAAATATTAAGTTATATAATGTATATAGATATCATTGCAAACGCTGCTCTTCAAAACAGATTTACAGATTTTGTTAACACTCGGCAAAACAACTGATTATTCCACTACCGCTTCCCACAACTGCTTCTCCACAGACTCCACTCGCTGCAGTCGCGCCAAACATAATCTTAGTTGACATTAGACTTTTAGACTTTTGGTTTTTCACTGCGTAACCTACTAGCCCAAAGAATGGAAAAGTTGATGGGTGTGTGGAACTTGAGAGAAAAGCGCTACATGATTCAAGATTTGTTCATCAGTATAATGTTATAAGTTATTCGTTAACTTACTAGTATTGAGTTCTCAAACCAATTGACACTATTTCACCGATGCATTAAAAAATACAGTCATAATTTCAATGGATTTGACTTCAAAACAATATTCATTCACCATAGAAACATGCTTCACTTTGCTGGAGACAGTTTCATTTCACATTGGTATTTACGGCATCATATCTCAACTTTATATTGGCTTAACGATGCAAAAATCAGAAAAATTCTAGTGTTAACTCACCAAAGAATAATAAATAAATTGAAGCTGATGGGGGTCCCCTTAAAGAGCTAATCGAAACCCCATGTGCGGGGTATAAGTATCAAAGAAATTCCCCACTAGTGCATAAACCACCGCTGACGGGGAGCCGACCAAGGCGTAACCACACCAACCCAGCGCCCCAGACCGGCGGCCCCTCAACCTCACAGGATACTCGTTCTTCTCCGGTGCCTTCAATGAGGGAGATGCCTCCTTGCTGTCTGGTTCTATCGGCGCCCCGCCAGGGGCAGGGCCAGCCCAAATCGGGCGGCCCTTTGGCCGCCTGATTGGGGAGGCCTCCCTGCTGCTCAAACCGGGCGGCAATCTTGACCCCTAGTTTCGTTGAGGCCCCGCCAAGGGTAGGGTCACCACAAATCGGGCGGCCCCTTACCCGCCCAGTTGGGGAGACCTACGTGCTGCCCAAATCGGGCTGCAATCTTGTCGCCCAATTCCTACGGAGCCCAGTAGGGACAGGGCCGGCCTGATTCAGGTGGCCCTTTGGATGCCCCGGTTGGGGAGATCTTCTCGCCGCCCGAAATGGGCGACAGGTTTGTTTCTTGGCCTCATCTGGGAGTACGTCTCCCTGGTCGTCGACCTCACAAGGTCTCCATTATCGCCAGACCGCCACTCCTCCACCGGGAGGGGAAGTTGGTTTTTTGGGGACAAACTTGTCATTTCCATAAAAATGGTGATCTACAAGCCCTATTTCCGGCATTTCTTTTTAACCGCCAAGTAGTTATATGGGGAAATTACTGGGTAGCCCCACTTAGAATCTATAAATAGAGTCCAATCCTCCTTCATTGTCACGCTCTTTAGGCCCGAAAAAAATCCTCTCATGACTTTCTCTCTCATCGTCCTGCAACTTTTTCCCTCTTCCTTTCTCCTCCTTGCACGCACTTTTGCGTGCCTCGTCCTTGCGCTTTCTTGCACGTGTCTCCTCCTAGCACACACCCACGCACACTGCCTCCATGCGCGCTCTTGTGTACGCTTGCGCGCATCTCTTCCTGACGCACTCTTGCACGTGCCTCATCCTTGTGCGCTCTTGAGCACGCCACATCATTGTGCGCTCACGCACATACCGCCTCCTTGAGCTCTCTTGTGTGCTCTTGCGTGCACGTCTTCCTTGTGCACTCTCGTGCACGTGCCGTCCAAGTGCTCCACCATCTGCTCCACACAAAGAACGCCCTCATGCGCTCTGCTCCAAGCCCACGTATATAGAGCCCCGCTCTCTAAACATGCACTGATAGCACACTTCAATGCCATCCAGCAGCTTACAACACCAACTTTGGAGAATGTCAAAGTTCATCGAAGTCCTCCTTAACTACCAAAGTTTGTCTTGGCCTCTGAAGCCGGCTGAGAGTATCAACAAGCACTTCAAATGTGGCAGGAAGTATAATAATTGCTTTCTGGCATCAGCCATCTGCGTTGCGACCAAGCAAACCTCAAGCCTCCTCAACATCAGCAATCAAAGCGCAGTGTCGTGTGCTTCACTCTTAAGACTGCTCCAAGTGCACCATTGTGCTCTCCGCTCTCTAGACTGTTATAAGCACTCAACGCCCTCAACTCAAGAACAAGTATACCCTCCGCCAATATGACCAACGTGCCATTCTCCTCTCCACACAACATGAGAAAAGCCATTGATGATCAAAACACACAAAATACGCCACTCAAGCTTCCACTCATCAGACACCAGGACGACGATAATAAGTAGCTACCACTCCCAAGCCCCAATAGAGGATTTCAAAGCACGACTAGAGATTCACTTCATACAGTTCACGAATGAATACTTAGATCTGTGAGTGGTGGTATGTCACCCTCTCATCCCTACACTTTCTCTCCCCTAACAATTGTAATGATAAGCAGCATGTCACCCTCGAGTTCATTAGAAAATATTTGTAACACACCCGAGACTAGTGGATGTTAGGTTGGCTCTGATCCAGCCACGTGGATTTTCACCCATTTGACGAGTTTTCCTTATTAAACAAATTGCCTTGTCAGGTTTCATTCTTTTTGTGGTTGTTTGTGCGCTTGACCGCTCTAGGTCTAAGGCGGTTCAAATTAGTCCGGTGTATTGTTGCCTCGACCGATCCACAACAGTTTAGCATTATCTGTTGGAAAGAGGTTCCCAACATCCCTAGAAGATCTAGAAGACAGTATCCTCTGCATAACGATACTCGTGACTAAATATCATGGTGAGAAGAGACACTAATAATACCGGAGGAACGGTCCCTGGGGGCACGTTGGTCCAGTTCCCTCTCACTCGCTCTAGAACATGACTGAAGAAGAGCTTCCCAGCACAACCAACTCAGCGCGCCTAGTCCTCAGGACCAGAGAACCTAAAGATAATCGACATCACCATCCATAAGTTGTGGACCTTGAATATATAGGTGAAATGCTCACGCACAAAGAAGTTCGCGATATAATTATTGAAGAGCGCAAACGAGCCAAGCAGCATGCCATTTTTGCCAGCTGCCCTCTCAATCATTGCTCGTCATTCGTGCCCGAGGTCCTAGCACATCAAATCACCATTGGCTTCAGGCTCCTAAAGATCGAGATATACGACGGAATATGCAACCCATCAGAGCCCGTCCGACACTTTGTAATCATGATGCAGCACTACAATGCCTCAAATCCACTATTATGTTAAGCATTCCCCACAGCTCTGAAAGGACAAGTTCGCACCTGATTCCTTTTCCCTAAAGGAGAAGAAATCAATAATTTCACAGAGCTAACCCAATAATTCACGAAACTGTTCATTCCGAGTAGACATATAGTCAAAGATCCCTCCCACTTATTAGGGATTCGCCAAAATGAAAGAGAAACCCTCAAAGATTTCTTCCATTGTTTCACCAATGAGGCGCGACAAATCCTTGTGGTAAACTTGGAGCTCTTGAGAGGGTTTCCACTTGGAGGACTCTGCGCCGGTGACTTCCACTCCGCACTAATACGAGATACAATAACTAACTTTACCAATTTCTAGTTCCTCTTAAACTGTTGGAGGTGTGCTTCCACCGCATTATCAGCAACAATTTGTCCTCGAAAAGATAGATATAGCAGGAGTCATTACCGCTGTTGAATAATATAAAGAATGATGTTCGCTGCAACAAGCCTCGCCAAGATTGAGTCCCACAACAACACTAGGATTACACTCCCCTCAACGCACCTTGAACCAACGTACTCCTTGTAGTTCTTGATAACGACGCCCTTCACAGGCCTGGGCCACTCGCACCAAAAAGAATAGATTAGTCCCAATATTGTGACTTTCATCAAAGATGTGGCCATAACACGGAAGCCTGCCACATGTTGAAGATTGAGATCGAGCTCCTCATCATGCAAGAATTTCTCAGGAGATTCTTACTAAACAAAGACGCAACCCGGTGCATGGCCTAGGCATATAACTCAACATATGACAATATATCACCACAACATGGGTAAAATAAAGACCCAGGATAAGGGGGCTCTCCCCGATAGACCGCAGAAAGCTTGTGGCCTCAGCTTTTTTGTATCGTTATTTTCTACTAACAAATTACAGTCAATTCCATGTGCAGTTTGATTATTTACATCACTGTAACTACCTCTAACTTTGTTGAAAGTATAGATCTACTCCCATGGATAGAATCACAAGCCCTATTTCCAACACTAAGGAACAGACTCTCTGACATTAGTAAGAAGGATTTGCATTTACAGACGGACAACTTGCTCCGGCAAAGTAGTAATTCATGCCCCCGCAGTGCAGTACACCAGCTCCTATTTTGCAAGACTTCATTCCTCGTGCTGCAGAGCGCCCGGTGCCGTGCTGAAGGGATTCATCCCCCGCGCTGTAGAGCGCCCACTCCAGCATTGAATGGATTCATGCCCGTGTACTATAGAGCAACCACTCCCGTGCTGCAGATCTACATACCCCCGTAATGCAGAGCACCCACTCCTGCACTGATAGGCGCTATGTGCCCGCACTGTAGAGCACCCGCTCCCACATTGCAGAGCTTCATGCCCCCGCATTGCAGAGCACCCGCTACCGCTCTGCAGGGATTCATTCCCTCGTGCTATAGAACACCCGCTCCCGCATTGAAGGGCTTCATGCCCCGCATTGTAGGGCTTCATTCTCATGCACTACAGAGCACCTTCTCCTATGTTGCCCGGGCACTACGATGTCGTCTGGGCCTTCCCCCCTTGTGCTCTCCAGCAGTTCAAAGGTCCACCCTTCACTGTGCCTTTGAGACCACATCCCAGAAACCTACCACTACCGCCAATCAAAGTTTTCTCATTTTTCTACCAAAGTAGGTTGTGGGGTCGCCAGGGTCGCCAAGGTTTGAAGCTCTTCCCTTCAACGCAACCTTCAGTGATATCCTCCAACTCGGTAAGCCAGACCTCTCACTACCCAGATTGAAGCATTCGCCCTTTGCCCTAATAGCAAGACATGGTACCATCTGGGTCCAAGCACCAACATCAAAAAAACACACACAAGAGTTGCCCACACAAAATGATGGTGACAACACAACAAAGATCACTCAAAATCTCAAACAAATGCTCAAAGATGGAGTGATCAACAAACAACAGTGCAATACAAAGCCTCGCAAGTAACAAACAAAGCTGCCACAAAATGCTAACGTGTAAAAGATCATTAAAGGCAAGACAACACCACATTAACATCAAAGTCAGGGCCCCGAGAGAGATATCCAATACCAAATTCGGTTATGCCGCAACAACGTGTCCGCACCACCACATGTAACTTCGTGTCCAGTCTTGCAGGTATCTCATACGGTCCTCCTCAAGAATCAACCTGCTCCACAATTATTAAAAAGCACCACTGCATAAATTGCTTCTTGCACGCACACTATGCACATCGCACCATACACACACAATACAAACATTGCATTATGTGCGTACACTTCATACATCTTGCCCTGCACGAACAACACACACGTTATGTTGCATGCGTACACTGCGCACCTCGCTCCCTGTGTGCACCATGCTCACATTACAACTTACTCACACCTGTGCATTCACTGTACCCATTGGGCAAATGTTAGCATTCAGCTGACCAATACACCAGTACTTGGCCTTATGGCCTTACAATAGTTTACCACAGCTGAATGCTAACAGTTTTACTATAATCACTAAACAAACAGTTTGCATGAAACCCTGCCCAATGAATGTCACTAACCTATAATTATGAAATGAATGTAAGGCCATAATTATGAGGTGTTCATCATTGGTTTTACACCTTATAATTATGAAATGAATGCTAACCTTATAATGCCACTAAACAAATGAAATGAAATGAATGCTAATCTTATAATTATGAAATGAATGTCACTAATCTATAATTATGGTGTTACATAATTATGGCCTTACATAATTATAGGTTAGCATTCATTTCATTTCACTAACCTATAATTATGAAATGAAATGAATGCTAACCTTATAATTATGTAAGTCCATAATTATGAAATGAATGTCACTAAACAAACAGTTTGCATGAAACAGCTGAATGCTAACAGTTTGTTTATATGTGGTCAGCTGAATGCTAACTATAGTAAAACTTGATCCTGGGTTTGTTTAGTGACATTCATGCCAACCTTATAATTATGAAATGAATATGTGGGCTGCGCACCTCGCTCCCTATCATAATTTTGTGGAACACTTTGCATGCCTGAAAATAGTACTTCATGTTCAAACTAAGGCATTTGGATTTCTTAGGAAATTAAATAAATTATCAAGCAAGTTAGGAAAACTATGAATCCCTGGATTTAGGCCAAAAATGTCAGGATAGGCCCCCAATAAATATTATAGTGAGATTGGATGATAATTTGGAGTACCTCTCATCATGTACTTCATTATCATAGGATGGGTTGTAAATTGTAAAACTGCAGAAAATAAGTTAGGGCAAGAAACGAATTTAGGATGTGGGGGATGTAGATTGCTGGCTATGATAAAGCATAAGGTGTTCATCATTGGGAGTTCTAATATGGAATACGGAAGGGTTGTCTAGTGTAAGTAGGTGCTCGGGGTCGACAAAAAATCATTTTCCCCACTAGGGTCAGATCCAAGGTAACACAAAAGGGATTTTGTAATGGGTAACAACTAGTTACAATAACTGCCTTGCGAAAGGGAATAGTGTGTTATTGCTACCATCATAGATCCTAGTGCCCTTTTTAGAACCCTTCACCGGGTATACCGGGTGCAGTCTGGTGATAACGTAAGCTGTAAGAACAAATGTTAAAGAGTAATTAGTAAACTGGTGATTCACCTTCACACACGATGGTAGCGGGAGGTTAGTTAGTTACGGTTTTTCGAGCGGTAGGTTTGGTGGTAATATTAACAAATGGTTTAGTCCGGGGAGCCAATGGCTCGGAAGTTCTTGAATAAGTGAGAAAAGGTGGTGGGTACTCGGTATCTGACCGTCATTCACACCGACATTGATACACTAACTCGGCGGTGTGGTTTACACTTGGCCAAAGGAAGTCTGGTGGATATGGCCAGCATTAGTACGTGGTGACTCTGGGTTGTGTTCTTCTAGAGGTGTACGTAAGGGCAAGACCTCGTAGTGTGGATACCAGTCTAGGAGTGGGGGGGACCGACCCAATGTCTCTGTTTGCCACTACGGAGGTTCCTCGGAGTGAAACTAGCTGCCCAAAAGGGGGAACTAAAGGTCTGTGTGCACAGAGTCGTGTGTGTGTGTTGCACTGCATGACTTTAACAATAAACCCACACATCATAGCATACCATAAAATCATCATTCAACCCCTACCCCTAATGTATAAGTCAGTATGGGACGTTTTATTCATTAGGCATTGCAAAACGACCTCTTAGCTTATAGGCTCATGTGGGAAAGCTTATAAGTTATGGTTACCTTTCTTTATGAATGCTTTTACCTGCTTGTGATGAGCATTTTTGATTATTCCTATCAACTGCTATTATAGAACTGTTAGTTGTACTTCCCTTTATTAATCCTAGTATACACTATATTAAATGCTAGAGTAGCTCCACTGTCACCTGCTTTTGTTTACTTCTCCATTTTCATAGCTTCCCTTTCCTTCTCCCCGCTCGGTGCCTAGGAGCCATGGGAGGAGGGGTAGGGGATGATAGGACTTGGTCTTTTTGACTGACGGGCAACGACCACAATATTACAGGGGCTCCGGATGGGAGACAGGGAGCAGCAGCAGGGGATGCAGCACCCACAGAGTACGGTATACATGGAGGTGGGCCAGTCTAGCACAGGAGCACCGACTACTGGTTCAGTGAGTGATTAGATTACTTAGCTTCCGCGAGTGTTTGTAGTGAGGATCTGATGTACCGGGCTTAAGCCCTTTTATATTTCATTCGTACTGTTCTATTTCAGTACTTATATTATTATATGTGGACTTGATGTGATTTCTCATTTCATAATATATGAGATTGTGGACCTAGTTTTACATTCAACTTTTTTTATACTACTTCTTTTGGTGATCGTAAGGCCGGCAGAATCGGCGTTTTGTAGTGGCGACCTTCCGAGGTTCGGTGTCACCGCAAAACGGCGATTCTAGAAAAAAGACCCCGGGCTTTAAAAAGAAGAAAAGGGGGGAGGTCTTACAAACTTGTATCAGATCGAAACACCGATCTAAGAGAATCAGTCCACAAAAACCCTAGGCCACCCCACGCGAGCTTAGTTTACGGACAAACTAGCAGTGAAAGCAATGGTGTTCCAATGAGGGGAATCACATGTAAAAGTCCACTTTCTATTCATAAATTCCACTTTTACCTTATCTAACGATTGGAATTTTTCTGTGTAGCCTGCAACAGACCCTACTCCTCAATAGGGTACACCCCAGGCACAGGACGTGGTTCCACCCCCGCCGGCTCCGACTCCGTTCTAGCAGACGGAGATGGGGCAAACACTGACAGCCATTCTAGATGCCTTCAGGAATCAGCAGGCCCCGGCTCCGCAACCAAATCCTGGGGCCAACTGGATGAGTGCCTTTCGGGGGCTTTCTCCTCCATCCTACCTCAGGATGGAGTCAGTTGTCCACACGGAGGAGTGGATAGACATCATCAACAAGATGCTGGCGGGAATTCGATGCCCGATAGAGGAGGTGGTTCCTTTGGCAGTTTCTTTCTTGGAGTCATATGAGAAGAGGTGGTGGAAGTCACAGCTAGACACCACCCTTGTGGGAGTGGATTGTGCAGATATCACCTGGGAGGAGTTCAGAGCTGCCCTTTTGGAGCATTTTGTACCTCAGTCAGTAAGGGATGAGATGGAAGATAGGTTCCTGCAGTTGAGGCAAGGTAGCAGGACTGTGCTGGAGTAATACCAAGAGTTTACTCATCTAGCCCGCTATGCGGAGTCATGTCAGTTGGATGATGTAGGATACGCGAAGAGGTTCTATAAGGGCCTACAAGATGATATGAGAGATGCCCTCCTCTTCATCTCTGACGGGAGTCTGACCAGGATCTTAAAGATGGCTAAGAAGCGGGAGGTGGATCAACTTGCAGTTCGAGGCCGGAAGATACCAGCAAATGACGCAGTGACTGGAGGCCGTAGAGACCGTCCTCGGGGTCAGGTCATTGGGGAGAGAAGGAATAGGGATCTTCCCCACCAGGAGGATAGACAGGAACAGAGGAACCCGGTAGTGTTGGCTCCTCGGCACTTACAGATACGGGAGGTGTCGAGGACAGGGGACAAAGCATAGTTATGCTTCCGATGCAACCAGCCGGGACACTTCAAGAGGAACTGCCCCATGAGGGGAGCACCCCTAATAGCACTTCAGGATGCCCCACATGCTCGACAGTTTGGTGGCCGAGGATGCGGCCGAGGATGTGGATTTCAGGGAGGAGACCACAAGCAGGATAGAGGGCAAGTGTATGCCTTGGACCTAGCTCAGCCACGGAACCCGAATCAAGTGATAGCTGGTACGTTGGTCATTTTTAAGTTATTTCCTTTTATATCTAGACTCGTGATATGGAATTGATAGAAATAGGAAAGAAAACCATAACTAGACTTCTAAGACATTTAAACACCACATGCATAGTCTTCGTCAGCGGCAAGCAAGCTCATATGCTGTTCGATACGGGTGCTTCACACTCATTCGTATTAGAAGCCTTCATTAAAGGACTAGAAGGTGTAGAGCGATTCACAGGAATGGTAATGAGGGTACGTCTACCCGACAGATCGTAACTATTTACTTCTGACATTGCAACATGGAGGCAGAAATCGGCGGAAAAGCATTTGAAGCACCACCAATGATCCTCTAGATGCCGGACTTCGACCTGGTCCTGAGCATGACATAGTTACATTGGAACCATGCCCAGATCGACTACCTATCGAAGAGGATCACAGTGTGGCACGTGGACACATTTATTGTCATCGAAGGTATTAGATTTATCTCCCACATATTCTTATCATCCGTACAGGCCGTCAAGGCCCATCTGCAGGGAGATGAAGTTTATCAAGTGCTGTTCAAGATGGTCGAGGCCAAGGATTCTATTTTCAGTATTCCAGTGGTACGAGATTTTGCTGGCGTATTCCCGGAGAAGCTGTCAGGGCTACCCCCGCATCGGGAGAAGGACTTCCAGATACAGCTCATGACGGGGGCTAAGCCGGCATCTAGAGCTCCTTACCGGATGGCCCCGAAGGAGTTGGTGGAGTTCTGTAGACAGCTATAGGAGCTTATGGAAGCCAGATTTGTTCAGCCAAGCTCTTCACCATGGGGAGCTACAGTTCTGTTTGTCAAAAAGAAGGATGGGACACTCCATTTATGCATAGACTACAGGGCTCTGAACCGGCTGACGGTCCAGAATATGTACCCACTATCGAGGATCGACGAGCTATTTGATCAGTTGGAGGGAGCTCATTGGTTCTCAAAGCTAGATCTGAGGTCGGGTTACTACCAGCTGTTCATACAGGAGGAGGACATCTCGAACACAACCTTCAGTAGTAGATAGGGGTTAAATGAGTTTACCGTAATGCCCTTCGGGCTCACGAATGCACCATACGCATTCATAAGTATGATGAACCAGATATTCAAGCCATATCTGGATGTATTCATCATCGTTTTCATTGACGACATCCTCATCTACTCGAGGACAAAGGAGGAGCATATGTGTCACTTGGCTCTAACCCTGGGGAAGCTCCGAGAGTACAAGCTATATGCCAAGTTCAGCAAATGCCAATTTTGGCTAAAGGAGGGGGCCTTCTTAGGCCATATTATCAGTGGAGCAGGCTTGGCAGTAGATCCGGCAAAGGTTCAGACAGTACGGGATTGGCCTCCGCTGAAGACGGCCACTGATGTGATAAGTTTTCTAGGGCTTCTTGGATACTACCAGAAGTTTATGGAGGGATTCTCTCGGATTGCTCTCCCTCTCACATATCTGATGAAGAAGGAGAGTCCACTTATTTAGACACCACGGTGTGAAGCTGTGTTTCTGGAGCTGAAGGGTCGGCTCACCTCGGCCCCTATCCTTGCTCTTCCAGCTGGGAAGGAAGGATTTTAGGTTTACACGGACGCATCTTATCAGGGAATGGTTGATGTTCTGATGCAGAACGGGCATGTGATAGCTTACGCCTTCCGTCAGTTGAAGAAGCATGAGCAAAATTACCCGATGAACGATTTGGAGATGGGAGCAGTCATCTTTACTCTGAAGATCTGGCGGCACTACCTCTACGGTGTCCACTGCGATATATTCTCAGATCACAAAAACTTGAAGTATGTTGACACGTAGAAGGAGCTAAACATCAGACAGAGACGCTGGGTAGAGTTCCTATCGAATTATCAGAATGCCATGTACTATCATCCTGGGAAGGCAAACATGGTGGCAGACACCCTGAGACGGAGAGAAACTACATCAGGAGTGGGTCCGTAGCTGATGGCCTTGGAGTTGGTAAAGTCGTTTAAGGAGATGCAGATAAAACTAGTGTCCGAGGATGATCCAGAGCTATATATGGGTTATATAGGATTGATGATCGCCATCGATGACATTAGGGATCGCATCAGGTACGGTCAGAGGCTGTATGCGAGGGCGGGGCTGATATTCAGGGCTTTGGAGGAAGGCACGACAAGGGATTACACTTTGAGAGACGGACTGCTATGCTTTAGAGGCAAAGTCTATATACCGGCAGGAGGCCAAGTTCGGGAGGACATCATCGTAGAAGCACACGGTAACAAATATTCAGTGCACCCGGGGATCACAAAGATGACAGCGGACCTGAAGAGGACGATGTATTGGCCAGGCATGAAGAAGGACATTACATACTTTGTAACACATTGCGAGCCTTGTCAGCTCGTGAAGGCGGAGTGCAAGATTCTGACCGGATTATTACAGCCACTTCCGGTACCAGAGTGGAAGTTTGAGGATATAGCCATGGATTTCATACATGGGCTACCCCGATCTCATGTGGGGAATGACTCGATATGGGTGATCGTCGACAAACTGACCAAAGTGGACATATTTATTCCAGTTGTGAAGGACACTCTAATCAGAGTTCTAGTGCGGAGGTTCGTCGAGCAGTTTGTTCATTATCATGGAGTGCCCAGGACGATCGTGTCAGATTGGGACGGACGGTTTACGTCCACAGAGTGGAGGTCGGTTCAGGCCTACCTGGTTTCTCGGCTGACGTTCAACATGGCTTTTCAGCCTCAGATGGATGGGTAGACGGAGCACACCAACCGTACACTGGAGGATCTTCTGCGCTTATGCATTTTGGACCGCGGCAATCCCTGGGAGAGACTGTTACCCCTGATAGAGTTCTCGTACAACAACAGCTATCAGTCCAGCATACGCATGGCCCCTTATGAGGCATTATATGGACGGAGGTGCAACACTCCACTTTCTTGGATCCAGAATGAGGATCCGAAGGCACTCGGCTCAGAGTTCGTGGAGGACACAGATGCTCAGGTGAGGCTGATCCGGGATAGGATGTTGGAAGCCCAGAGCAGGCAGCCCAAATAGTACGATGCACGGCATCGTCAGGTAGAATTCCAGGTGGGAGACCGTGTTTTCTTGAAGATACGGCCGATGCATGGAGTCTCGCAGGTTTGCGGGCGGAAGACACTCAGTCCGAGATATATGGGGCCTTATAGGATCTTGGAGGGGACCGGCCCCTTGGCTTACAGACTGGAGCTATCGCTGGAGTTAGAGGGATGGCATGACGTCTTCCACGTCTCTTCACTTCGGAGGGCTCTACTATGCCCGGAGAAGCTGATTTCCCCTACAGATGGCCCAGTGGCTTCGGATCGATCGGTCAACATGGAACCGATTAGGATCGATGATACGACGATGCGGGTCTTACATCGCAAGAAGGTTCCGCTTGTCAAGGTTCGGTGGAGAAACCATGGGTAGGAGAAGCACACATGGGAGCCACAGGACTTGATGCAACAAAAGTACCCGGAACTCTTCGAGTCAGGAATACCCTCAACTCTTAGGGATGTTACATGCTTTTTCGACAGTAGAAACCCCATAGGCTTAACTTTAATTTCAGGGACGAAACTTTTTTTTATATATTGGGATTTGTAACATCCCATTGTCAACTAGACCCCTAAGTGTGGTTCTGTCATGACTAGTTCATGACAAAACCACAAAAAGCTCAAAAGAGCAGGTGAACAAGGCCCAAGGTGAAAATCACCTTGGTCTGCATATAGCACAACCTCAACACCGGACTTAGGGTTTGACATTTGGGCTTCAAATTGACTCCATGACCCCACCACAGCGCCCATAACACCTTGGGTAGTCCATATGGTCACTAAGGACCCATTGGGGTCCACCCAAGAGGCTAAGTTGACCTAAGTCAACCCTAACCCTAAATGGGTCAAACCGACCTAAACAGGGCCAATTGACTTTCCCATAGCCAAGTGGACCCACACATACCTTCCTAACCCTAGAGTCAACCAAAAAGGCTAAGTTGACCCAAGTCAACTCTAGCCCTAAAGTGGCCAAAGTTCCCTCATTAAGGGTCAAGTGACCTCCAAAGGGCCAAGTCAAGCCTACCTAGACCTTAGGGGAGGCCAATGGCTCACAAAGGACCCATTAGGGGCAACCTCAAAGACCAAATTGACCAAGGTCAACCCTAGTCAAGGTTTAGGTTCAGCTAGCCCAAATGGGCAAACTCAAGCTCAAGCCAAATTCACTTGGGCTAACCTTGTATTAATGGATGAAATGAATATGTGGGCTGCAATTATGATGTGGTACACTTTGGTGGTCTATGTGGAGGGCACAAAACAGGTCAGAGATGATAGGAAGTCCTTACTCAACCAAGAGTATGAGGCTTTCAGGTAGAATAAGAAGGATAGTATTGAAGAATGCAATAAAAGATTCTTCAAAATAGTGAATCAGCTAAGGACCTATGGGAGGGCCTTTAGCCATTATGAGCTTAATGACAAGTTCATAATGTCTCTAACTAGAGACTGGGACAACAAGATCTATGCCATCAAAGAGGTGGAAAAGTTGGTTGATACTCCCCCTCATACACTATTTGGAAAGCTGCTCTCCTATGAGATGCAACTATATGCAAGAAAGGAGGAGGAGATCATCAGCAAATCCCAAGCCAAGGAAAAGTCTTTGGTCTTCAGAGCTGAGAGCACGGAGAAGAGAAAGGAGAGGATTACCTCTCCTCCAAGGAGGCATGCTGATTCAGACAATACTGGGCCAAGCTCATCATACTACAATAACTCTAATGAATAATTTGCTGCCTTCTCTATGCATTTTCAGAAGTTGATGAAGAGGAAGTAGTGGAGGAGCAGACCTTCCTTCTCCTCTCATCACAGGAAGAACCACTCCAAGGGAGACAGGTATGACTCAAAACCTAGTAAACATGTTTCCTCTAAAGTTGTTTGCTATTATTGTAGCAAACATGAGCATGTAATTGTTTACTGTCCAGTCAAGAGAAGAGAGTTTGGTGAGAAAAAGATCCACCAACACAAGGGAAAGATGGAAAATTTCTTCATTACAAATAAGGATAAGAGATGGAGTCAGTCTGACTCAACATCTTCTAAGTCTGAAGAAGAAGAAGCATGTATAGGGCTTTTTGCTTTTGAACAAGAAGCTGAAGAAGAAGCTGAAGACTATCCTGCTGCCAAGATAGGTATTAGGGACCCTCTATCACATTCAATTAGTGACTCAGAGGAGGATGATGAAGAAGATGATTCCAATAAATATTATGGGCTATGGCCAGGTCTGATGAAGAATCAAGCCAGGATCAGCCTGGTCTAGAAAAGGTATTTTTCTCTATCTAGCTCATCTTTTGACAAAGATTATTAGACTAGCCCAAATTCTGATACACCATCACCCAGTGATGAAGATGGGTTAGAATCTGAGGAAGATGTCAATCAATTTATTAATAAGTATGGTGCCCTTCTGGATGCTTTTAAAAGAAGCAAGAATTTGGCAAAGAGACAAGCTGAGGAGATCACTTCCATCCAGCCAGCTGCTTCCTAGCAGGCTGAGACAACATCCTTGCTGGATCAGAAGACAAGGGAAGACAACTTAAGGTCATAACTCTCATCCAGATTGGGACCATTAAGTACAAGAACAGCCTCATTAGGGATCATGAAGAAAAGCTCTAAAGGGAGAGAAGCATTGTGGATAGTTTCTCTATGCCAAAGTCAGTGTTACCTTTGATAGACTCCTTCTCCACTCAAAAGGGTAAGAAGGTATTGGGATTCAAAGGAAACACTAGTGTTGCCCATCCCAAAGGGAAATGAAAAGTTCATATTGAACCCCTAGAATCTAAGCCTCCCATCCCTTTTAAGAAGGTGATGTTACCTTCGAACAGTTATGACCAAGAAAGCATCTATGGTAACTGGATGAATTGTAGATCCACAAGTGTTATCAAAAGTATTCACTGTCATAGTGGAAGATACAGCAATGGGATGAGTGCCTTTAAGGCTCCCCATGAATAAATTCAAATGGCCCATCATGGACCATTTATATTTGGTGCACTAGCCCCCTCACTCAAGAATAAGACAGTGGCTAACTCTCAAGGCCATCCAGCAAAGACCCAGATTAAGAGTAAGTCTATCAGTAAGCCTGATTTGGCTATCTCTGATGCTATTAAGATCCAGTTCTTTGCAAAGAAGACTGCTGCCATTGCTAGTCAGAGCAAGCCAAATAAGTCTACTAGAAGACTCGTATTTAGTCAGATCCTTGCTGAAAGGTGTAACATCCCATTGTCAATTAGACACCTAAGTGTGGTTTTGTCATGACTAGTTCATGACAAAACCACAAAAAGCTCAAAAGACCAGGTGAACAAGGCCCAAGGTGAAAATCACCTTGGTCTGCATATAGCACAACCTCACCAGCAGACCTATGGTTTGATATTTGGGCTTCAAATTGAATCATGACACCACCACAGCACCATAACACCTTGAGTAGTCCATATGGTCACTATGGACCCATTGGGGTCCACCCAAGAGGCTAGGTTAACCCAAGTCAACACTAACCCTAAATGGGTCAAACCGACCTGCATAGGGCCAATTGACTTTCCCTTAGCCAAGTGGACCCCACACATACCTTCCTAACCCTAGATTGATGCCAATGGGTCACCAAGGACCCATTGGGTTTAACCAAAAATGCTAAGTTGACCCAAGTCAACTCTAGCCCAAAAGTGGTCAAAGTGCCCTGATTAAGGGTCAAGTGACCTCCAAATGGCCAAGTCAACCCTATGTAGACCTTAGGGGAGGTCAATGGGTCACCAAGGACCCATTAGGGGCAACCTCAAAGACCAAATTGACAAAGGTCAACCATAGTCAAGGTTTAGGTCCAGCTAGCCCAAATGGGCTAACTCAAGCTCAAGCCCAATTCACTTGGGCTAACCTTGTATTAATGTATGAAATGAATATGTGGGCTACCATTAGGTTAGGTAGAAGTCAAATTTCGTGCTTGGTGAGTAGGAGAGAGAAAAAGCTCCAAATGAAAGAGAGAGAAAGAGAGGGGAGTAATGAGGAAACACTTTGGGGCTCATCCTTCTCCTTCCCCACCCCCCTATTCAATTCACTAGGATAAGGGGAGTGCAGCCCCATTACAACCAGCTGTTCTTTGACTAGATTGAGCCATGCTTCAGCCCCCACCCACAATGGCTGTAATCCTCTTAAAGGGGGAGCATTAATGGCCATGACAGCCTATACCCACCCAAAACCCCAACTCTACTCCTTAAAAGCTCCAGTGGATTCCATGGATTCAGTTCCACACATTACCTGAAGGAGCCAAGGAAGTCCACTGTGCAATTGCAAAAATCCGACCACCACCACCACCACCATGACAATCTGGTGATCGACAAGGTTTCAGCCACCCACACAGGTCCTCCCCTTCCTCTTCTACTATGGTTAGATCTTAGGAATCTTTAGAGATAAGAATCATGCTCAAACGAGCCGATCTAAGTGAGAAAAAATGGAGAAATTCCAAAAATATCATGGTGGTGGGTTCGCCCGAAACCACCACCGTCGGGCGTTATCCACCACCTCAACGGTGGTGGTGGGGGCGGTGGCTGGCCGGAGAATTTGCCAGATGGCCGGCGGTGGCTCACGCAAAGCTATAGGTTATGCGTTTTATTTTTAGGTTGCTATTCGGGTAGAGGAGGATGATGAATAGTGTTCATCTTAAATTAATTATAATATTTGTTGTATAGTTTAGTGAATTAATATCTTTTGCTGTGCATCATTTTAGAACAGAAACATAAGGCCCTTCGATGCTAAACCTTAAAAGGTAGCCAACATATAAATTGTAGCCCTTGAAGTCTACGTTAATGTAAAAGTGATTTCAACCCATTTGGGTAAGTGGTTTGACCACAACACTCATTTTGGTGCAACCTATACATAAGTGTGACCAGACACAAAAATTGATCCCCACACCTAACCACTCACCCAAATACCTTGAAATTTACAGCATGGACTTTTCTTAACCTTCCCCTCATACTCTCCAAAAATCAGAAGTTATGGACAATATGTGTCTATAGTTTTGTGAAAAATTTAATAAATCATATGTGATTTAATTAGGTAAACCAATGACCTTAAAACCCTCCCAAAGTTTGGTTAGTGGTCCTTGGGGTCATCATGAATCTCTGTATGAAATTCCATATCATTTCGAGATGATTTGGATTGGAAATGAGCAAACCCTAGCCTTGCCCCAAAAAGGGGTATTTAGGTCAAAAGTGCACTTGTGGGTTTAGGTGGCCAAATCACCTCAACCGAGGCTGAAATTTGTGCCACTGACTTGACATAAATTTTAACACCCTCCCATGGAAGATGGGGTGGATTGAAGAAGATTTTCCCAAGGACCCAAGACCAAATCCTAAGGATGGTCTTTGGAGACTTGTGAAGGGCATGTGGTCAAATGACCTTGAAATGACTTAAAATTTGGTGGAGAGGACACTAGGGTAGTTTGAGTCCTCTGGTAGAAATCTTATTGGATTTAAATGTAGTTAAACCCCTCAAAACCCTAACATTAGTTTAGGGCACAAATCTTGTAATGATATGATACGCTATTAAAACTATTTAAAAAGTTGTGAAACTGGGGTAGTGTAGTCATAGGTTTAATATGAACCTCTGGCAATTTAATTGGGAGTTTTGGAATATTAATATTAGTACCTCCTTTGCAATACATGTGTTAGCACTTGATAATAATTTAGCTATTATGAACTCACCCTTCAATGGAATGTTATTTATTTGGGGCAGAGGGATTTTTAGACCATTATTCTTACACTTGAATTTTATTAGAATTTTTAGATGTATATTTACAGTAATTACTTCACAAGCTCATGTACATGAAAGTTTATTCAATAATTCATTCAGAGCTCATTTCTTATTGTAAATTTATGAAACCTGACCAGTGGTGTTATTAGGTCAATATGTTTATATAGGAAGTTTATTATAATTTTTAGTTGAATAAATTATGTACTTAGTTCAATGACTTGTCAAAATGGTATATTGTAGAAAAATTGAATTTAGAGCTCACTACTTGTTGGAAGATTATGAAACTTGATCAGTGGTGTTTATAGTAAAACTATTAGCATTCAGCTGTGGATACTATTATAAGGCCATAATTATAACCGTTGGGTGGGCTGCCCACATATAAACAAAAAACCCTGCGATGGAATGTTGATGGACAAAAAAATTATTTTCTAGGGCAATACTGAAGCAAAATAGAAGAAGAGGCATATCTGTTGTGGATCGGCAATAGAGGAAGAACCACAATACCGCAAATGGGGAGGGGGTTCGCCGGAGAACAGATGGGTGGAAGGATTCTTGACTGGGGTTTGCCGGAGAACAGATGGGAGGAAGGATTCTCGACTAGAGCTCGCCGCGAATTGCCAAAGAGATGTCTCCCGATTTCAGAATGAATCAATCCTCCATCAAGCTCCCGATTTCGGAATGAATGGATGCCCTAATTATCATTCCTATAATATATATATATAATATTACTTTTTTTAATATATAGATATATATAATTTTTATAAACTATATAATAGTATTTGTTTAGCCACGATTTTGTCAAGGCCGTGGATAATGGTTTAGTTTTTTGCGACGAATTTGTTATATGTGGCTAATACTTAATTATTAGCCACGAAATATGAAACTTGGATAATACTTAACTATTTTCCACGAATTTTGACCCTGGCAAAAAACGTATAGCTAATACTCATTTTTCTAGTACTGTGTGTCGTCAAAGCTCCCCCTGAGTTGTATAGATCTGATCAGGAGTGGAATCTTTGCTTTAGGGTATAGACCTTCAAATTTGAAAACTTCTTCTTCCAGTATATGTTTCTGAGAGATATGAACTTTTTATCTCAGATTGAATATGTGTTGCGGGAAAAAAAGCTTGAAACAAAGGAATAATGAACAAGGTGTTTCTGTCTCTGTCTCTTTTTGTTACTGTTGCAGAAAACCTTCTGAGCCTCAATATGTTAATCAAGAGAAGAATTCAAATTTTTGAATTCATTAATCCTAAAACGGCTGGAGAATCCCAAAGAAGGTAACTGCCTTGGAAATTGGTTAGAATGGAAATAAGAACTCTGTGATTAAATCCATATTTAATGCTGCCTATAAACAATTATATTCATAAGAATATTGTGCATTAAATATCAGAGTTATGGCTGGCTGCAATTAAGCCATTAAATATTTTTCCTTTAGTATATCCTGAAAATGAGCCTGGAAATATTCTGCTAACTGCCTAAGACACTGTCTGGAAATCATCGAACAACGCCTGCATTTCATCGACCTGAGCCTGGAGTTCGTCGAACTGATGATGGCTTTCGTCGAGCTGAGATTCTGAGAAAAGATCGGAGTTCGTCAACTAGAGCTCAAATTTCGTCGAGCTGACTTCTGATATGAGAACACAGTTCATCGATCTCAAGTAGACTTTCGCTGAGCTCAACTCACAGAAGGAATTCTGAGTTCGTCGATCTGAGATTGACGATCGTCGAGCTAAGTTCAGCTTTCATCGAACGCCTTTTTTGCATTCTTTAAACTGCTTTGTCTCTAAAGACCTCTGTCTCTGAAATCTTCTGAAGGTAGGTTCCAACTATCTAACCTCATGTGACTGACCATAACCCTGGAACTAACTTATGACCCTAGACTATACATGTTGGATCATCTTAACAATCCTAATAGTTAACCTAGACCAAATCACAAGTAGTGTTCCAACAATCTCCCCCTATTTGGGTGAGGTCACTATAAAAAAATAAAGAAAATCACAAAGCAATAAAAATATCTGACATAATTATAGAACTTCAGCAGATATAAATAATTGTGCCTTGTGAATATACATATATCAATAATAAAATTCAAAATATATAAGCAGAAAATTATGAGTTTTTCTTTGGAGCATCTAAAGAATGATCTGAAGCAGGTTTTGAGAAAACCATTACTCTTTTGGGGTCCTCTGCTTCTCTTTAGGTCATCTGTATGTCTTAAGAACCAAGAATCTTTACTGTTGTGGCTCTAGGCACTACTGCTTCTGGATGGAGACACATATAAGTATCAACATTAAAAAGATTTTTCTTTTCATACCTTTCTAATTCTTTCTTCATGTAGGAAGCTATTGTTGAATATTGAGAAGTGTATTTTCCTTCTTCCCTAGCTTTCCTTATCTGTGAGAGAGCTATGATTTCCTTGAATCTGGCCATTCTAAAATTAAGATCCATTTCTGGATCCTAGACTGGAGATAGTGGCCTTTCTGGACTTGATTTTTCTTGCTGATTATCTTCAGATGTCTGCTGGCTGCTTTGAATATTATGCTATTGTTGCTGTCTTCTTTGCTAGCTGTTGGACTGTGATTCTGACCTTGAAGGTCTGTCTCTGCTACTTTGACTAGGTCTTAATTGATGTGAGTGAGAAGTAAACCTATGAGCTTGTGAAACACTTCCTGCTGATCCTGCTGCAGGAGGAGGAGGAGGAGGACCTCTCCTAAATTTTGGAGGTGGAGAGTATCTCCTACTCTTCTTCCCATCTTTCAGCTCATTTTTAGAATACATCATCCAGTGATGAGAATCTGGAGTGAGAGTAATGTTGTGCAGAATATAATAAATGGTGTATGCAGTAGGAGAAGGTTTAGGAGAACCCCTGGATGGAACCTTCTTATTAAGTTTTCTCTTTTTAGAACCAGAATCTTTAAGTCATCTGACTCTTCATCATCATCAGATTTATTAGCAGGATTATCATAGAGAGCATTAATCTGTTTAAGCATCTCAACAGAAAATACTAGAGGAGCCTGTGGTTGTATATCTGTATTTATTAACTCAGCCTTTGGCTGTATAGCTATATTTTCTTCTTTAGCCTGAGGCTATGGCTCTATATTCTCTGTATCTATGCCTTCAAAAATGAAATCATCAAGATTAGGCATGGGGGATTCAGCCTAGCCAAAAGTTGGAGGATAGAAAGTCTTTGGCTCTTTATCTATTACTTTTTCTGTAATATCCTCAATAACTGTAAAACTTGTCTTTAGTTGTTCCAAAACTTCAGGACATATTGGTGTTGTATAGCTAACTATAGCTGTAGAATATCTATGCATCTTCATCTATACAAACTGGAAGCATTTCTGTATCTACTACTGCAACCTTTGGAATTGCTTCATTAATTTCTAAAGCTTCTTCATTGATTGCTAGAGCTTCTTCATTGGACATCTCTGTTGAAAATTGTGAAGCGAAAGTGGTTGAATGGAGAACTTGGACAACTAATCCGGGCGGACTATGCGGACAGGGTTGGCGGACAGCCAGGTCAGTAGGGATGCAGACGGTTTGTTCTGTAGTGGCCTGGACGGTCTATTCGCATGGACTACGCGGACAGCAGCGGTGGTTATCCAGGACGGCTTGTGCTCAGCAGTCAGTTGGATCCCAGGAATTAACTGAGAGGATAGCGATTATATCCGCGGAGTTCGGCAAGAAGTGGACTGGAGAACCGGAGCTCGGCAGACCGGCTTGGTACAATCCTTGGTCTTGCTTTGGTGAAGCGATAAGTGGAAGCTGCAAAGATCGCCAGTCAGTGCAGATAGGTGCTGGAGTTCGACGTGGCAGGCAGACTTGATCCAGTGTCCTCCAGTGAGTACAGAATGCCCCCTGTGGCTAGTGGTGTGGGCTTGGTTGGTTCTGAACCAAGTCCATGTTTGGCTCAGTCTAGGGAGATCGCATAGTGGAGCGCGGACTGCTTCTCAGTCTGCCAAGCTCGGCAGAAGTGTCGTGTGCCTTAGTTACAAGCTTTGGGATATGTGGACTGGAGATTGCATACGCATGGGTGTGCGGGCCGAAGCAGTGTCCGCTAAGTCCGACAGCTACCGTGCTGGTGTGGACTCAGGATATGCGGACAGGAGCAATCTGCGGGGTATGTAGACTGGAGCAGTCTACGGGAGATGCGGACTGGAGGTATCTACTGTGTAAGCAGACTAAAGCAGTGTCCACTGAGTCCGGTAGATGTCTTGGTGACAAGGCTATGGACTCAGGGTATGCGGACTGGAGATGTCTGCAGGATATGCGGACTAGAGCTGTCCACAGTATGAGTGGATTGGAGCTTTGTTCGCTGAGTCCGGCAGTTGCCTTGGTGGCGAAGCTGTGGGCTCGGGATGAGCGGAATGGAGCTGTGTGTCCGCTGAGTCCGACATTTGCCTTGTGGAGAGGCTGTGGACTCGGGATAAGTGGACTGGAGCTGTGTTCGCGGTTTGGCGGACAATGTTGTTGCGGAGTCCGACTGTGGCGGTCTTGGCTTGGCTTTTGGCGATAAGGCGGACTGGTGTTGCTGTCCGGCCTTGGTGAAGCATTGGCGTTGGCTTGGCCTTTGGCGACAAGGTGGACTGGTGTTGCTGTCCGGCCTTGGTGAATCATTGGCCTTGTCTTGGCCTTTGGTGACAAGGCGGACTGGCGTAATGTCCGGCTTTGGTGAAGCATAGGCGGGCTATCTATCTTGCACAGGCAGCGGTGGACTGGTGTGTGTATTCACGGGCTTGCGGATACACTTGTTCTTGCTGCGGGATGTGGAGGTAATCCTATCGGCTAGGGCGGTGACCACACTCCTCATCGTGCCTATAAATAGTACCCATCTCACATCAGGAATTGGAATGAATGAACAGTAAGTGAGCCCGTCATAGTTTTTGTGGACTGACTTTTGGTGTCCGCACGGTTTGATAGAGTTGACCAGTTTGTGCTGTGTAGGTTATACGGATAGCGCTGGAAAGCCAGGACTTGGCTCTGATTGTTGTCAGGGATAGTGCAGACTCTGCGGTTAAGCAACAGGCGGTAAGCAGCAGGTTGTGGACAGCGACCAGGCGGTTTTCTCTTTGGCAACTTATGTTCGGGGTTCAATAAGTTGCCTGCTTCAGGCGGACAAGTAGAAGAGAAAAATCGGGATTTAATAGCGCCCGTCCAGATCTTGAACCTGTAACCACCTCTGATAACAAATGTAGAATCAAGCGCATACCCAACTGTTCCAAAAGACCGGACCACTGGAAAGAGTGCTACTTAATTTCTTAAATAAGTAGCAGAGCGTCACGAATCAAGTGAAGGAACGTAGGACCTAACACACTCCAAGTCTCAGCAACAAATCCTCTATCCTTCTTTTTGTATTTGCTGGAGGAGGGTTTGTTGGAATTTTTCCTGGAGTCTTTCTCCTTTCTTTTATCTTTCTTCTAAGTTTCTGGACACTCTGGTAATGTGTCCAGGTTTCCTGCATCCATAACAAACTATTTATTTAGTAAGGGTTTTATAATATCTTGGCTTATCATCTTTTCTGAAAGATCTTCTCCTGAAATCCTTCCTTACCATCTTTTAGAATCTCTTAGCCAGAGACTAACTTAAGAATGAAAACACACATGTTTGAGGAATCTGCGCATTCCTAATAGTCATTGTTTGTCATATGTGTAGTCTCTAAATTGTGTATTTTACACGTATAGGTGACTAGAAGTGGTGCGGGGCAGTTTGAACCCCAACATTCTGTTGAGAGTGTGACACCAGCTGATGTGCCACACCTCCTCCTTCTACGGAGACAATGTGCTTAGTTGTTGTTGTAGTGTTTGCAATGTTGAATGCAAAACCAACTAGACAGGTGCGACCTGCAATGGTTCTAGTACGGGTTGGTGTAGCCGAGCCTATAGCTCCTAGGCAAGTGCCAACTTAGGCTTTTGTTAACAAGCGAGCGACTTAATGATAGTTGAAGCATTTTATGAGATTTAGTCCTATGTCGCTGGAAAAAGACATGAAGAGGGTGCATGGGACGCGGGCCTTGGCTGTGGCACAGCCGGAATTCATGGTGCCCCGACCGGCGAAGTCCTTTTCTAAGACGAGATGGGGCAAGATCTAACACCCCCTATCTATCGCATAGCATATAGCAGTAGGTCCGGCCAGGGCCCAACGTCATATACCACAGACAGACCGGGTGGTTACTCAATGGAAACCATTCAACTAATCAAAACGTCATACACAGAGCATTCTAGCAGAAGCAGTTTTATAAGTTGCTCTTAAAAAAACCAAGCACCAAGCATGAATGTCGACTAATACACCAAATAGGAATGTAGTACATACACAAGTACTGGCCTTAAGGCCTTACAAATGGTTTACTCTTAATACATGTTTTACATACCACGGCACGCAAGCCGGTGATACATGAACAAAAGTAAGTAAACACTTCATTTAGGCCTTCGAGGGCCGGCTTCGCATTTTGGGCTTTAGCCCGCTATTGACTGCTTGGTCCAGCAGCACCTGCAAGCAACAAACCACAGTGCGGTGGCAAACAAAGGCAACGGTCAGCAATGCTGACCAAATTATAACGATCCCGCCCCGAATTCGAGGCGGCGATGCTCCTTCCCTGCATTTTAT
Organism: Platanthera guangdongensis; assembly: GCA_039583875.1. Lineage (NCBI taxonomy): Eukaryota > Viridiplantae > Streptophyta > Magnoliopsida > Asparagales > Orchidaceae > Platanthera > Platanthera guangdongensis. The sequence continues at coordinate 166,442,917 of CM077153.1, read as the reverse complement.
TAGCACAGCCAAGCAGTAAATAAATACATTGCATCACAGGCGTTGGCACGCATGGCCACACGCCCCGTGCTGTCAGGGCACATTCTCGGTGATCACAGTCTAAGTCTGCCGACTCACCACCATCCCCAGGATGGTAATCTCTCGTGAGCATTTGGTCTTTCTGGAAACTGCCTAAGACCCTCCATCTATGCCAACGGTAAGTGCCAAGTAACTTTAGGTCTCTTTAACCGAATGACATAGAGCAGGTACGGTTTCGACTGACCCGTTGCTCACACCGCAACGTTAATTTAAAACATATGCGCGGGTCAAACTTTCCCGAGTCCCAAATCGTTTACACACAACACATAACCCAGTTATGTTCAAGTTGGCTCCCAGGCCCACATATTTGGCAGAATCACGCATCTGCCCAGTTTTTTGGGTGCACCTTTGGGTTAATCCCCAAGGCTCCATGTTGCAATCTACCATGTAGAAAAACCCGAAAACAAACATTCTCACGGAGTCTTCTCCTGCCATTTATGCAATGCAACATCACCAATCCAGACCAACATGTCCGGATAGGCTTCACACATCATGCATATATCCGTTCTTGATTACGGACTCTACATAACGGGGACTTTACATATCTAACCGAAGGAACGCCTCCAACTCACCGCAAACTCGCGAGAGCGGGCTTCCTATGCAAAAGAAGGAGAGCTTCACAAGCTCAAGAAGAGAACCGTTACCCTAGCATTCTTCCTTGGCGCCATGGAAATGTAAGCGGATGAAAAGCACCGCAATCTCTTTGCCTCTGTAGATCCGAAGTCGGTTCGCGATTTGGAGCTCCGAAGCTCCTCCAAAGACCGGATCTAAGCTTCTTCTTCCTAATTTTCTCTCCTCTCTCTCTATACTTTAGAAAGAGAACCTCTTAAGTGAAATGAGGGTTTCAAGTGTCCAATCCCGTGTATATCCAAGTACTAACAGCCCCCAGCCGTCGGATCCCGAATTAAAGAAACGAACGGCCACGATCCAGATCTAAAATGCAGAATCTAGGCCGAACACGGCCTACGACACGGCCGTGTCCAGGGCCGTGTCCCTCATTCGCCGTCAAAATCAACGCGTCTCGAAAAACACAGGGCATCCGACACACCCGTGTTCGACCTGACACGCCCGTGTTCGACCTGACACGCCCATGTTCCAACTGACACGGACGTGTGGTTGGCCGTGTACCCCCATCAACACAACCCCAAAAACAACCCGAGACTCACACGGGTCTTGGACACGCCTGTGTCCAATGTGACACGCCCATGTCAAACCCGAATACGCCTGGGCTCCAGGCCGTGTTCACTGCCTCGACTCTTCGTCGAGCGAAGTTCGTCGACCACACGACACGGCCTTTGACACGCCCGTGTACTAGGCCGTGTTCCCTCACTCTACACATCATCGAGCGAAAATGTCGACTCCCCAGGCCGATTGTCGATACGGCTCGACACGCCCTGAGACACGCCCATGTCTCAGGCTGTGTTCGCTGCTCGACGATCGTCGCTTCCACAAATCATCAACCTCACGGCTAAATCGTCGATTCGAGCCTGACACGGCCTGGGACACGCCCGTGTCCCAGGCCGTGTGCCCCCGGCCAAATACCAGATTTGGCCCAAAATGCCTCCCGTCGCTCTTTTGAGTTTCGGGGCGTTACACAAGAAGTCTAAGATGGTTGGACAAGCTCCTTCGGTTGCATTGGGAGCAACATCAGGGGCCATCTCAAGGCCGGATACTGGTATGTGCTTTAATTGTGGACGGGTGGGACATATAGCCCGTGATTGTCGGGTGCCGCCAAAGAATGAAAAGAAGGCAGGAGTGTCATATGCGGAAAAAGAAAAGGCAGTGGTGGAGTATTCTGCCTCGCAGGCATTGCCCTGGGTCTACAATCTTGGCCTGCAGGAGGCCATTAAGCAGAGTGGCGTCATCACAGGTACGAGTTAAGTATTGTGTATTGTTTTGCTTATTGCATGTTTTGTGGTGCATAAATGTATACTGCTTGGGTGTGATATGATTGTCCTAGGATTTGTGACAGTTTGGAAGACGTTGGCGCGAGCACTGTTTGATACAGGTGCATCACATTTTTTTCTGTCTAAAGAGTTCATAGCGCGGCTTTGGATACCTAGTCATATGAAGACAGATAGCATCAGAGTGGTGTTGTCGAATGGTTGTTTGATGCTTGCGGATCAAGCTTGCGATGTGGTAGTGCAAATAGGAAGTCGGGATTTCTGCTTATTTGCATCTGTATTACCGATATCAGAATTTGACATGATCTTTGGAATGGATTGGCTCGCGGAGCAGCATGCCTTGATTGATTGTAATGCCAAAGAGATCACGTTGGGACAGAATATCGAGCAGGAGACGAGGTTCGCGGGTATGCGAGGAGAGGGTGGGATGCTGATGTCTGCACTCCAAGTTGTCAAAGCTGTTCGGAAGGGCGCGGAGTTATACTTCATGCTAATTCAGGCTGTTGAGCCCAAGGCCAGTATTTGTGATATTTTGATCGTATCGGAGTTTGCAGATGTATTTCCCAAGAATCTCCCTGGGCTACCACCCTAGTGAGAGATTGACTTCACGATTGAGTTGCTGCCAGGTGCAAAACCTGTGGCCCGCTCGCCATATCACGTCGCACCAAAGGAAATGGTGGAGTTGAAGGTCCAACTGTAAGAATTGCTGGAGCAGGGTTATATACGCTCAAGCATGTCACCTTGGAGCGCCCCTGTGCTTTTTGTGAAAAAGAAAGACGACAGTTTACGGTTATATATTGATTATCGCGAACTGAATAAGCTGACAGAGAAGAACAAATATCGGATTCCGCAGATTGATGAGTTGTTCGATAAGCTAGTGGGATCGATCGTCTACTCCAAGTTGGATTTGAAGTCTGGTTATTACCAGTTAAGGATTCGGAAAGGTGACATTCCCAAGACCGCATTTGGAACATGGTACGGCCACTATGAGTTCACGGTAATGTCGTTTGGGTTGTGTAATGCGCCCTCGGTGTTCATGGACTTGATGCACTAAATATTTCGAGAGTACCTGAACCTGTTCGTGATAGTGTTCATTGATGATATTCTGGTCTACTCTCGATCGAAAGCTTATCATGAGAAGCACTTGCGGTTGGTGTTGAATACGCTGAGGCAGAATAGGCTCTACGCCAAGTTCTCGAAGTGCGAGGTTTGGCTATCGACGGTGGCTTTTTTGGGCCATGTGGTGAGTGGAGCGGGCATCACAGTGGATCCGACAAAGATAAAGGCCATACAGGAGTGGCCGGTGTTGTCTTCAATGGTCGAGGTCAGCAGCTTTCTTGGACTGGCGGGCTACTATCGAAGATTTGTTGAAAACTTCTCACGGATTGCTTTTCCGCTAACCACGTTGACGAGAAAAGATCAGATATTCGTTTGGATGCCAGAGTGCGTGCGAGCTTTTGAAGAGCTGAAGGTTCAGTTGACCACGACACCTGTGTTGTCATCGCCATGTGGTACCGATGGATTTATAATCTATAGTGATGCCTCGGGGAGCGGCTTAGGCTGCATTCTTCTGCAAAATAGGAAGGTGATTGCTTATGGCTCACGCCAGCTAAAGTTGCACGAGCGAAACTATCTCGTCCATGACTTAGAGTTGGTGGAAGTTATCTTTGCACTAAAGCTATGGTGACACTATCTTTATGGCGTGAAGGTGATCTATATAGATCACAAGAGCATAAAGTACCTGTTGGAGCAAAAATACTTGAATATGCGACAACAAAGGTGGTTGGAGTTCCTTGGGGACTACACCTTTGAGATTCACTATACGCTCGTAAAGGGAAATGTAGTCGCGGATGACTTGAGTCGGAGAGCTCCAGCAATGGCGAGTTGGTTGCAGAGGCATGATGAATGTCTCATCCAGGAGCTAGAAGCATTGGAAATTTCTTGTGTTGACAAAAATGCCACCGCCAATCCATGTTTGAACTGGACGGAGGTACAGTGTGACCTTGCGGACCGGATTCGACGAGCAATGGAGCTGGATGAAGATCTCCTACGCTATGCGAAAGATGGGCTAGAGGGCAAGTTCTCCTGGGATGACGGTCTTTTGTGGAAAGAGGGTCGTTTATGCATCCTGAATTTGGGTAAATTGACGGAAAAACTGATGTATGAAGTGCATTATATGAAGAACTCAATTCACCCTAGGAGTACAAAGATGTTCAGGGATATGAAAAAGCTGTTCTGGTGGCCAGAGCTAAAGAAAGATGTTGCTCATTATGTGGTCAAATGTCAAACCTGTGCTATGGTGAAGGCGGAATGCCAGAAGCCTGGCAGTTATTTGAAGTCGTTGCCGATTCCGGAATGTAAGTTCGACGATATTTCCATGGATTTCGTGCACGGGTTGCCGAGATCTCAGCGCGGAAATGACTCAATTTGGGTGATTGTCGACCGACTAATGAAAGTGGCACACTTCCTGCCGAACAGACGGGATGATTCAATGGAAAGTTTGGCAAAACTGTATGTTGACCAGATTATACAGCTACACGGTGTTCCTTGGAGCATAGTAAGTGATAGAGATGGGCGATTCACATCAAATTACGAGAGGCTAGTTCATCATCTATTGGGCACGAAGTTGATATTTAGTACGGCCTTTCATCCCCAAACTGATGGCCAAACTGAACGGACCAACAGGACGATGGAGGACATGCTCCGGATGTGCTCCCTAGACTTTGGAAAGAGATGGGAAGATCATCTCTATATGGTGGAGTTTGCCTATAATAACAGCTACCAAGGGAGCATCGGTATGGCACCGTATGAAGCTCTGTACGGTCGAAAGTGTCGTACTCCTTTAGCTTGGGTAAAAGCAGGCAAAGCCAGAGTTTATAAGCATAATGAAGTCGATGAAGCAAACTCAACCATACGTACTATTCGAGAGAGGCTACTCATAGTCCTGGATCGACAAGCAAAATACTATAACGCCAAGCACCGGAACGTAGCGTTCGCGGTAGGTGATTGGGTATACTAGAAAATCAAGCCATTCAAAGGCGTATCCAGGATTCAACGTCTGAAAAAGTTGAGTCCAAGATATGTGGGTCCATTTGAAGTGGTCGAGCGAATCGGGGAAGCTTCTTATCAGCTAGCTCTGTCGGCAGACTTGGGTGGATTACATGATGTGTTTCACATCTCAGTGCTACGAAAGGCCGTGAAAGATCCAGCTCAGGTGATCGAGGATGATCGTGTGCCAGTAGAGTATGGGCTAATGACGAAGGTTAGGCCCATTCAGATCGAGGATCGAGCCAAGAAACAGTTGCGGAACAAGATGGTCGGTATGGTCAAAGTCTGGTGGGATAATTGCAGCTGTGAAGAGCTAACATGGGAGCAAGAGCAAACCATGCGAGCTGAGTTTCCCGAGCTATTTCTATAAAATGGTTGTATGGTGCAAAGTTTGTTGTAACATAAACTTTTGATGTTATAACATTTTGCTTGCTGGTTTCCTTCCTGTGTGCGAATTTCGAGGACGAAATTTCTTGTAGAAGGGGAGGGTTGTAACAGCCCAAATTTCAGATTGGGAAAATTTTGGGTGATACGGCGTGGGATACGGGCGTTTCCCAGAACGTGTCCTGCTTGGGTGCCTAGACATCGTGAATTCGACGAAAATGCATTCGACAAACATGGTCTACAGAGGAAACATGTCGTACTACATGTGCGTGTACCATCCGACACGGGCGTGTCGGCGGGCGTGTCCCCCTTTAGTCGACACTCGAGTGCTTTGGTCGACAAAAGTGGTCGACAGAGGGAACACTCCATAGTACACGGGCGTGTACCATCCGACACGGGCGTGTCGGAGCGCGTGTCCCTCCCTCTGGTCGACGTAATGAGCTCGACGATCGTCGAGTGAGTCACACGCCCAGTGATACGGGCGTGTCTGGGCCGATACTGGCGTGTACCCTGGTCGTGACTGTTTCAAGATAAGGCGGTTTGTGCACCGCTTAGAGTACATGACCTTTGACACAGGCGTGTCACAGGGCGTGTCGGACCCGAAAAGTGATTTTGCGGCTTTTTCGTGGTCGTCCATTTTCTTCAGCTGGGATCTAATAGCTGAGAGTCCTCCCTGCTTCTTTAAGGCCGAAAACTGAGAAATAATTCTCATTATGTTTATTGTCTTCATCTTTCTACAAAACTTAGAAAGAGAAAGGGAGAGGAAAAAGGAGGAGGAGGAAGTGGGGCTAATCACTGGTGGAGCTTGAGAATGTCAAGCTGAGATCCGAGGCCATCTTTGCGGACGAAAAGCTGTTGCAGTTCTTGCTAGCCAGTTAGGAGCTCATGGAATCGAAGAGGTCTTTAAGGGTAATGACCTTTCTTCCTAGCCATGTGAAGGCTTCCTTTTTAGCATATGCATATGATTCCCCCACTAGAGGGTGGCCTATTATGAGAGTCTTTTGTGTTGATTCATGGAATCCCCAATTTGGCATATAGATCTGGAAATGGAGTACGCAATAGACATGTTGTGTGAAGCCCATCTGGACAGGTTGGTCTGGATTGGTTAGGTTGCATATATGAACCGAAGAATACTCCGTGATAAATGTGTAGTATATGAGTCGATGGGTTAACTCTTTGAATAGAAGTAGCAGGAAGTATCAGAGTGGTAGTCCAGGAAAATACCCTTACGATGCTTGTGATGCCTATGCTATTGGGTTGTACCTGCAAACGAAAGTAGTAGGAAGTACTGGATTGGAGGTCCAGGAAATACCCTTTGTACTGCTTGATGGTCAGGGGTGGACCTGTAAAGGAAAGTAGCAGGAAGTACTGGCGTGGTAAGCCATGGAAATACCCTTGACATTTGTGATAATTGTGGGGTCAAACTTGTGAAGAGAGTAGCAAGAAGTATTGATGTGCCCAGGAAAGACCTGCTGATGTGTGATATGTAATGGGTGTAAGAGTAAGTACTGGTGCGCCCAGGAAAGCACTCAGGCTTGAATGCTAGAACAGGATCGGTGAAACTGACCCGCGCCTTTTATATAGCCGCGAGTATGCTGTGCTCGGTGATGGCAAGGCGATTTGAGCAACGGGGGGTGGATGATCCGACCTGCGCTATGTCCGTCCGACGTGAGACCTGAAAGTACGGTCTGTTGGAGCGCATAACAAGAGTCGTAGGCTTGCGCGCCATGACACATTGAGGGGCTACGGGCCAGTCCCGGTACATTACGACTAAAACTCATGCTGCACGTCATGGAGTGAAACGCTCAATATTTTACCATTGGGTTGTGACCCTGATATGGTGGTGGGCAACTAGTTTGTCGGTACACCAAGAATGTACCCTGAGTGCACGGATCGTCGGGCTGGGTTGCTGACAGTTGTGATGGAATGTGTGTGCGTGAATGCACATTATATGAGATATATATTTGCTTGTGAAATGTTATGCCTACAGGGAAGGACTACCACCGCCTCGGGAAAAGGGGTGGGGTCGTTATAATTTGGTCAGCTGAATGCTAACAGTTGCCTCTACTTTCCACCGTTGGGTGGGCTGTCCCTATGCACCAACCTTGTAAACAAAAAAAAACCATGAGAATGCTAACCTTATAATTATGAAATGAATGTCACTAAACAAACGGTTATAATTATGGCCTTACAATAGTAAAACCAATGATGAACATCTCATAATTGGCCTTACATTCATATCATAATTATAGGTTAGTGGCATTCATTTCATAATTATAAGGTGTAAAACTTTAATTATAGTAAAACCTTATAATTATTAGGCCATAATTATAGGTTAGTGACATTCATTTCATAATTATAATTATGGCCTTACATAATTATAGGTTAGCATTCATTTCATTTCATAATGAATGCTAACCTTATAATGCCTACATTCATTTCATAATTGACCTTATAATTATGAAATGAATGTCACTAAACAAACCGTTGGGTGGACTTTCCCAATGATGAACACCTTACTATTAGCATTCAGCTGACCAATACACCAGTACTTGGCCTTATGGCTGGGCTGCAATCATAATTATACAAGGTTAGCATGAATGTCACTAAACAAACCCAGGAGGAATGAACGTACAATACACCAGTACTTGGCCTTATGGCCTTACAATAGTTTACTCAAATTAAAGTATTTTCCAAACCTCGGCACGCAGGCCGGTCACACATGAATAATACAAGTAAATATTTAATAATTAGGCCTTCGAGGGCCGGCTCAGCAACATGGGCTTTTGCCCGCTATTTACTACTTGGCTCTGCAGTACCTGCAAGCAACAACCACCGTAACGGTGGCAAAAAAAAGCAACGGTCAGCTATACTGACCAAATATAACGACCCCGCCCCCGAACTCGGGGCGGCGATGCTGCTTCCCTGCACTTTGTTAGAATAACCAAGCAGTATAGTGTAAAAACACTTCATCATAGCATGGGCACGCATGGACACACACCCCGTGCTCTCAGGGCACTTCTCGGTGAACCGGTCAA